>OZ025300.1:150993010-151025682 GCA_964019185.1 Maratus speculifer
ACGTATATCCAAAAATTGAACCAAAACAGTTAATTCAGCATGAAAAACCCATTTACCTAAATTATGAGCCCCTCCCCCGATCCCCCTTTCATACTTAACCAATGAATCCCCAAAATCAATAATAATTCCCCAAAATCAACCCTTGTCACTTTTTTTCAGTGTCACTTTTTTTCCTTGTCACTTTTTTTCCATGTCACTTTTTTTCCGTGTCACTTTTTTTCCGCTTTTGTAGTTCAGGTCACTTTTTTCCGATAACTTTTTTTCCGGTCACTTTTTTTCCTAGATTCGTATTTTTATACTAGTTTTAGGAAAAATAAAATTTGAACATCGATACAAATATAAAATTTTTAATTGAATTGTATATTAAAAATTCCCATTATAATTTCTGAAAAAAAAAAAAAATGAGAGAGAGAGAGAGAAAGGGTGCTGGTTTGAAAAAAATTTCAACAACCGCACTTGCATTTTTGTAGTCATATTCTATAGTATTATAATGGACTTTCAATATATATACCAATTATTCGTGCGTAAATATTCAATTTAACAAATGTAACAAGTTATTGCTAAGTACTGGATTTGTCCGTTAAAACTAATAGATGAGATTCCAGAATTTGAAGTGGTACCACATGATCTTTGTTTGCAGTTTCAATATTCTAGTCCAGTATTGAGGTTATAAATAAGAAAATTTTTAAGGCAATTCATGCATTTTTCTAACACTTTATAGAATATTTTGGTTTAATTACTCAGTTAAACTTTAACAGCAATGCACCCGACACCATTTAATGAAGCATACGATAATAAAATGAAATAATAATAAATGGTATAAATAGTTAAAAGATATGTTTTGAAATAATATCTTGAGAAAATAGAAACATTATTTCCATTGTTTAGGATTAGTTTATATATATTAGTTTATATAATACTTATTCGTTCTGTAGTTTTTATTAACCAGTAAATTTTCAAAAAAGAAAAAAAAATCTTTTAAAAAGGAAGTTATTTTTATTTATTCATTTTAAAATTAGATAGTTGCAAATTTCAGCATTCACCATGTTCCTATTTAAGGCTCCTGTTTCTAAAAGTGTGATAGCTAATGCTAATCCTATGGGGATATTATTTTCTAATATCTCGCTTGTATTTTGACACTTGTATTTGATTATTATTTATTATTATTATTTTGCATTGGATAACTGAGATCCATTTCTACATCGCTCCTTTTTTTATTTTTTCAATTTCGATTACAGATATTTTTTAGAGAGGCACTTTCATTTTCGGAACCGGTTTTGAAAGCGTAAGTAGCTTTATAAAAAATAACAGCAACCGAATACGGAAAAGTAAAAAAGGAGCAATGTAGAGAGGGACCTCAGCTAAAAATTAATGTAGTGTTTCCGAAGCAAATATTAATTTCCCAGTTAAATTTATGCGTTTATTAAGTGGCAACTTTCCTCTTTTCACTAATTTCTGCCGGTTCTTCTGATCTGAAACTAATATTATCGGCTTTTCTGTCTATTACAACACTTGCGAACTTGAAATTTTTAATTCGTAAAGATTTTTTTTTTTTTTTTTTTTTTTTTTAAAAATCCTGTAAGTGTAAAAGAACGGAGGAAATAAATGAATCTTTGCCAAATTTTTGGAAATGCTTGAATTTCGAATGTGGATTTTTGAGGTCATACTGTACATCGGATTTCATTTAAAAGACACTAAAGAAATTGAAATTTTTCAATGAATGCGAGCTCAATAATTTTTAAAAGAAGATTCTTTTTAAATTGTTATCAAATTTAATGTTTATAAGACTATAAAATGTATACTAAAATAGAAGGCTTTTTAAATGAAGAAAATCAAACACATATAATAACTTTAATTTTAAAAGACGGTGCATTTTTTAAAAATCAGTTTGCATTGAAATTAATTAAATTTATTTATTTATTTTCGGTTCATACTTTACAAAATATTTAATAACTTTTAAAGAAAAGTAAAATTATAGATGCTTGAAAGAGCAATATTAAATATTGAGTTTTTATTATAAATATATGTATTTATTAATTATTAATATATATTATTTTTGTTATTGATATAAATTCAATTATTATTATTATTATTATTATTATTAATTATTTTTACAAATTTACTTTAATAAGTTATTAGGGAAAAACTAAGCACTTGGTTGAGGAAAAACTCGAATAAAATATTTCTAAATAAATAAATGGTTTATTTTGTCCCATAATCATTGAACTACATTTTATTCAGATTCTAACATATTTCCTTAAACTGGTGACTTGGTTAGCACTAGCAGCTTAGCTTAGAATTGTCAAGGACACGGAATAATCATCAACACGCTTTCTCCCCTCGTTATTGGGAGTATTTTAACGGAAGTGCCGGTATTGTACTGACAGACCGGACCATTGTAATCATTGTTCATCATTTCTGAGGATAAAGTTGGGACAGGTTTGTAAAACAAGACACAAAGAATTTCGAAGGGACCTCCTTACAATATATATAAGAAAAAATATCTTTTTTTTTTTTGGTAATATTGCGTTTCAAGAATATATGACCTTAATTTATAAATTTATCCTAAAAAGTATGTAAAACAAGCGTAAACAAATTGAAAAAGTATTTCTGTTTAATCAAGAAATTCTTTCAAAACATGTTTTTTAAACTATTTATAACTATTTATATTCAGGGGCCTTGCTAAAGGGGGGGGAAGCCTCTCCCCCCTCCAAATTTTGCACTTGCTGTTACAGTTGGCAAATTTACAAGCTGAACTTTAATAAAAAAAAAACTATAATGCACTTTCTATTTCTCATAGGTTTAACAAAAGTTACTAATGTAATTATAAATATTATTAAGCTTTTTACAAATAAAAACTCTATTGCATTTTCTAATTGTGATAACTTGGTAAAATTATAAAACTAATTAGCAAACACCGAGAATTATTTATGTTTGCGTTTCACTGAGTTGGTAACTACTGAATCTCCCCCCTCCCCCTCTTATTCTTAAGGGTGTCAAAGAAATTTTTATTTCACATATATTTGCATTACTTCTGAAATGTGTCAGAAAAGTACATATTTAAATATCTTTTCTAGTGAAGATGCGCTTTTTTACGGTTGCGCTTTTTTCCGGGTACGCTTTTTTCCGTGATTCTAATTTAGCATATAGTTGTAATGAAAACGTTGTTATACCACATTCAAATTACCCTGAAGTAAAAAAAAAAGGAAAATCATAATATATTTTGTAAAAAGAAAAAAAAAAAATGAGGAGTTGTTTCCGTAAATCTAATAAAGTGCCCGAAATTACGCAATGGATAAAATAATGATATAGACTTTGCTTATTTCACAAAGATCTTTGGTTAAAACCCCTCCCAGAGTTAAGAGAGATTGCTTTAATTACCGCTTATATGAATCAAAACCAAACTTAATATTTAAACTTTTTAGTGTACTTTGGAATCCGTCGCTTTATTGAATCAGATTTCATTTAATAAAATCATTCAATTGAATGCCAGAAATTCTACTTAAAATTGTGAAGGTGCATATTACATAGATTAGTTAAGTAAAAATTGGTTATTTGAACTAAATCTCTTTTCTGAGACGTATTATGCTAAAGGAATGATGATTTTCTGCCACACAGATGCTCTTTGAGTTTACGTATTATGCAGCAAATATTCTAAATTAGTACTGATTCTATTAACCAGCGATTCAAATAGCCGGTAAACACCTTTATCAGAAATTCACCCCCCGTTTCCCCTTCCGTAGAACCAAATTCTGGCTGCGCCACTGCACAAAGCATAATGCAATACGCACATTTATAAACACAATGTAATCCATTAAATTTTACGAATGCTAGTATGCAAATAACAAATAGTTCCACACTGAATTCTACATAAAACATCATGAAATTATTATGTAAGGTGGGGTGCTTTATTAATTGTCAAACCGTAATCAGCATAGTACCCGACATCTCAAATAATTTTTATGGCGATGAATGTTTAATGGTGTTGAAAATTTTGAATTGTTAATTTTTAAATTAATTAATAATTTGTTTAATATATATATATGCTGTCGGAGGTAATTCATGTAAATAATAATAATAATAATAATAATAATAATAATAATAATAATAATAATAATAATAATGTCATTTAAGAAGTAAGAGTCAACGGCATTTATTTAAAATCTTGTGTGCATGGAATACAAATTCGAATTTATTTTTATGTACGAATAGTGTGGTATCCTAGAGTTAAAAACTAATGTTACTAGCATTAATAAAACTATGTTATATTTATGCATAAACATCCGCAATAAACATTATTATTCTAGAGGTAAAAAGCATTACTATTTCCTAAAATGTTATAAATCGTAATTGACAATGTTTGCCTTTTTGAAAAAATAATATTAATTGGATTATCAAGGTTCAATCCAAGTAAATTTTAGAGGCATTGCTTCAAAAAATTGCATTTCAATAAACTCCTTAAATAATTTCCTTAGAAACTTTATTATTTTTATTTTGTTAGGTCCCTTCCCTCTCCCAACCCGAAAAAAAAAGCCTGTGAAATGGAAACATTTTATTAGAAGGTAATGGTTGCTTTTATCGAATTTGACCCATTTGCGTAACTTGAGTTCATCTTGCATTACAAATTTTATTTTTTACAAAAATATATTATTTTTCATATTTTTTTTCTTCACAATACTGATGACAACAAAAATTGCATTGACTTAAGCATGTATAATTTAAAAATAGTTATAAAAAACCAATAAATCATAATACATAATTTCAGATTTGTTGAAAAAATACCTTTATCTAGATAATGCATAATTTTCATTAAATACTATGACAATTTTAAATTAAACAAAGAAACTCATTCAATGGAAAATTAAACTTACGCGTATCTGGAACTTCATAAAGAAAACCATATCGTACTTTACATAAAAGCATATATAAACTACATTAACGCATACAGATTTCTTTTTATCTATTAAATGCATAAATTTTATAAAGTTCGTCTAATAAAGAAAACAGTGAATATTTAATATATTATAATGCTTTACATGGGCGTGCCCAAAGGGGAGGGGGAGCTGCTGGTGCTACAGCCCCCCCCCCCGAAATTTTCCAAAGTGATATGAAAAAAATGCTGATTCTTTCTCTTCCTTTGGGGTGGGGGGGGATTTATTTTTTTTCCAGCATACAGCAAAGATGACATTCCCATTAGTTCCATATTAGTCCATATTGGCCCCACCAGCAGCTGAGAGAATCTGCTCTCGAAAATAGTAGACGGCAGGTCTTGTGTTCGAACCCAATCGCGGCCGTCCTTCTAATTGTTCGGAATTTTCCATGGTTTTCATCAAACCTTGGATTTCCTTGTGCAAATCCGGGTTAGGTTCCTTAGAAAACCCCCCACGGGGGGCACTCCCCCTCTTTGGGCCTATATCCTGCGTGTTGATAATCAGCCGTCTTTAAATAAACCAAACTAGTCCTACTCCACATTTACACCAAAGAAGAGAAAGGGGACTGATGTGATAACAACCCTCCCTCCTTTTGAAAATTAAATGAAAAAAAAAGCATTTTTTCTTTACTTTTTTAGATAAATCTGTATTTTTTTTTTCTTGTCATATAGCGAAATCGGCATTCTCGTTAGCCTCATATAAGTACACAATGAATTCAATACATGCTTAAAGATGGGAAAGAGGCTGATGAAATTACAGCTCGAAATAGTTGATAATGAAACGAAAAAATAGTTCTGATTTTTTCTTTATGTTTGAAATAAATATGCATTTCCCCCCTATCATTTAACAGACTAGCCGTCTCTTTCGCTATAGTTCCATATTAGTACACGATAACACCATAATTTACCCTAAAATGTTGAAGGGGACTGATGGGGTACTATCCCCTTATAAAAATGATCAAAAATAAAATGAGAAAGTGCTTGTTTTTTTCTTTTAGTTTGCGATAAATGTCTTTTTTCCCCTATCATTCAAGAGAATATAGCCGGTCTCGTCTCTTTAATTCCATATTAGTGCGCAATGACACCACATTATATCCAAAGAGCTAGCTGAAAGAGGTTTCCCTCCCAAAATTGCTAAAAATAATATGACATCATAGACAAACTAGCCACTCCCTTCGCTTTAGTTCCAGATTTCTACATAATGCCACCACATTATACCTCAAAAAGTAAAAGAAAGCTATTAGAGTTACAGGCCCTTCCGAAATAATTGAAAATGAAATGGGAAAAAAGTACTTATTTTTAATACTTTCCAACAAAGTTGTAAAGTGTTTATACATTCGGTTTCTCTGTCCGCGCTCTAATTCCCGCAAATATTGTCGGATTGCTATGATTTTTTTGTATACGTTATTGATGTTTACCCTAGCACGAACCCTATTGAAAATGAAGTTCCTACTATGATTAGTTTATTTACAGGGATGGTCAAAAGTTTCCCGATACATTATGGACAATGGGAAAAATTGTTTAAAATGAATTTTAAAGGGGTTACACCCTGTCAAACTTACTCAAATTTATATGAATTCGCAAAGTGCACTAAAATACGCATCCTGTAAAATATACAGTCAAAATAATAGTTATTATTCATTTACAGGGCCACTCAAAAGAAACCCATTACACAATAATAAATTGTGGAATTGTTTGCGACATATTTTAATAACGTTAAAATATTTCAAGTATAAAATTGATATACGCCGCTTTTTCAAAACTAGAATCTTTTACACACGCTTTGAGAAAATTTGCAAGAGAAATGTACTACAAAATGTATTTTTAAAAAGAATGGTCTGAATAAAACATAAAAATATTCGCCTATAAAGTGAAACTTTCTGATACCCCCGATGTATATATGACTTGCAAGGAAAGGGACAGAAAATTTAATCTATACTACATTTTCCTATATACGTTACTTAAACAAATGTTTGCTAGTTAAAAAAAAAAAAAAAAAAAAAAAAAAAAAAAAAAAAATACAGATTTTAATGACAAGAAGAAATATTTTAAAATAAATATAGATATATTTTTTCTACGCGCATGCTGACAAAGTCTATGATTGCTACAGTAAAATTTACATTTTGATGGTGCAATCATAGATTTTGTTTTTAATTTTTTTTCTTTTTTTCAAGTAAACTACTATTAAAACAGCAATTATTTCTAAATTTAGGATATCCAAACTATGCCGGCTGAGAACCGATGCCTTATTTGCCAATATATAGAAATCGCATCATCTTTTCAAAAATTTTAGAAAATAATAATAATTAAAAGAAAGAAGAAGAAAAGCACATTTCACATTACTGAAATAATTTTGATTGCAAACACTTTAAAACGATAAAATTTTCTATTAAAAAACTGTAAAATACCTTATTTATTTATTTATTTATTTATTTATTTATTTATTTAATGTTGCCAATGTTGAGCTTTTGCCAATTTCAGTTTGGGAAAGCCCGCTAAATTTCGTTATCGGCAAACGATCGTTTATAACTGAAAGTCTAATTCATGTGTCGAAACGTACATAAAGAAATGCATATACATATATAAATGTAAGAAAATAATGTATATGAGCTAAAATGTGTCAAAAAGATTCAAAATGGTAGATAAACACTTTTTTTTTTTTTTTTTTTTTTTTTTTTTATCGATACCGTTGAATAAATTGTTATCCTAAATATTATGACAAACCACATTTTTTCGTAGACTAAAATCAGGAAAAAAAAAATCTTCCATGTTCTTATAGTTTTTGAATAATTGTAAATTTTTATTTTATTTTCTGTAAAAAAATATTATTTCCAGTTTTTAAAAGTTATAGCAGCGAAAGTTGCCTATTCAGTCTTTGCCTTCTTTTGTACACATATTTTATTCTTATCCTATTTTCACATGTTTTTACATGTTATGATCAATGAAGTAAAATATTATTTTTTAAAATAGTTTCGTTATAATTACTAAGTACTAGTAATTGTTATAATTACTATTATTATTTTTACGGTGCTTTTTTTTCTTTTGTTATTGATCTTTTTCACCGCGCACTTCGGTGAACGCAATATGTTATATTTTTTGGCATAATATTTATCAAAAACGCTACTCTGTCGTAAATCTTATCAAGGTTAATCTTTTAATTTTTAGTATTTCACACAGGTAAATTATTTTATGACTTTATGAGAGGGAGATTTTTTAAAGTGTAGGTTTAAAATAAATTTTAAATACAGTGAAAAGATTACGTGACCCGGCCATTCTGTTACACAGATACACTGTACATGTTTTGTGTCACTCAAAGGCATTTCAGTACCTGTTATAAAGAAGAAACAATTTCAAGAAACAAAAATATTGTCTTCTTTTTAAAATTTCTACAAAAGTCCAAATTTGTTTATAACTATCCAGTAAGTAACTTATGTTTCAAATACCAAAATAGCCGTGAAACTGGCATAAAGTGTAACACGAATTCTACTGCAAAGTAAAAGACTGGTTTGACAGTGACGTGAATAAAGAGTTTCGTACAGCTGTCTTTGAAAAGGGCTTGAAAAAAGTCACAAATGGATTGTCCCACCCAATGACCTAAGGTCAATGGTCCCACCTTTTGTCATTATCTTAGGAGAAAAAACGGAATCTATAAAAGAAGTTTAGTTGCTCTAACCGTAAACAGCATTGTAAAAATAGTGCAAGGTATCAATAGGCATTTGTAAACTACTCGATCAATTGCTTTTTCCAGATGTGTTAAAAAAAAAAAAAAAAAAAAAAAAAAAAAGTTAAAAAAAAAAACTATACATGTAGAGATATTTTACAGGCTTAATTACGTGTTTAAGTTAGTTTTGTGATTATTTGACAAGAAAAGAAAAAGAACAAACAGAATAAATTGAGGAACAATTCTAAACTTATTTGTAAACTTTTTTGGCTTAATATTTTATCAATTCGACGAAAGGCTCAATTCTACTTTTTTTTTCATCTTTTATTAAATTTGCTACTTTTTTTTTTTTTTTTTTTTTTTTTTTGTATTACTTTCTATAACCACATAGCTGCGGCTTCATGAAGTGTATCATAAAAATATTTCGATTTTGCTTTAGATATATACAATTAGATATATAAGTTGTGAGACAATAAGATACCTGAACAAATTAATTACTTAGTTCACCCCCACCCCATTTTCTTAGATAATTCATTGATACAACAAGGGAAAATATTAAAAGATTAAAACCTTCTCGTGAAAAGTAGATCAATGTAATGTCAAATACTCTTGTGTTACAATGAAATTAGAACCCATATAAAATGTTTGAATTCCGATAGTTTATTTTTGTAAGAATTTTGATAGTTTATTTGTTTAGAAAACTTGATATGTAGTCAATGTAATGAAAAGAATAAACAATACGCGAGAAAAAAATTTATTAAACATTTACATCTGCTAAGAAGGAAACGTATTTTTTTTCTTTTCAATGTCTTAGAAGATTTTACTTTTACCATATACCATTATTTAGATTTTTTTTTTTTAATAATACTAATGATAACTGAAACATTTACATACAACAAACAAAGGTTCGTTAAAAGCGTAAATATCGCAGCCTATGTCACTTCTGCATAAATAGAGATTATAAACATGAAAGCAAAACAAACAAACAAAAAAAAAAGATAAGGTTTTTTTTTTTTTGGTCTGAACACTTTCGTTAGAGTAAAGATCAAACTGTTCTGTAGAAATTCACCCGAGCCGGGCCGGGTTCGGGCCGAATTTTTAACTTTTTTCCAGGCCAAGCCGAGCTCGGGCCGAAATTTTAACTTTCGGGCCTGGCCAGGTCGGGCCAATATTTCTTTCTTTCGGGCCGGGCCGTGCTCGGGCCAAAATTTTAAATTTCGGGCCTGGCTCAAGCCTGGAAATTTCGGCCCGTGCAGACCTCTAGTGCGCGTTATACACGAGATTGTAAGAAATCGCCATTTTTACTTGTAAAGTAGGAGTGCACCTTATACACGCGTGCGCCCTATACACGAGTAAATACGGTATTTAAAAGTATTTTTTAAAAGATTTTTTTACATAATGCATTCAACAGTAGTAAAATTTTGTTGCATGACTTGCCCCGAACAGAGGAGACATGGGGGATAGATAGAAATTCTTATCAACAAAGCAAATAAAAATCATTCTTCCCCCTTTTTAACCGACTTCAAAGAGGAGGTTATGATTTCGACCTGTATGTATTTGTTGTTCACCCATAACTTTTGCAAATATGAACCGATTTTGATAATTCTTTTTTTGTTTGAAAGCGTATGAGGCCCATGTGATCCCATTCGAATTTCATAAAAATCCGATAATTAGAACTTTTTTAAAAATAAAAACTTTAAATTTCAAACTCATTTTGAAGCAATCGACCAATTAGAAGTGTTCCTTTTGCATGCTTTCATATTACACTTACATAGACACACAATATTTTCACTGTTAAAAGTTTGAAGTTTTTGCTGCATCATCACTCCACCGCTTTTATGGAATATCTCCATTTTGACCAATGAGAATTCACCATAATACAATGAAGTAATCATTTTCTATAAAAGCGATGGATAGACGATAAAGTAAAAGTTTCAAATTTTTAACAGTGTTCAAAGTGCAAAATCCTAACTGGACGAGGGCCAGGATTCACATAAATTTTGCGCTGTTTGCGAAACGAGATTTATTAACAAGAAAATTTATTTAAAACATTGAAAAATTTGCTAAAATTCAGGCTTCTGATTCGTTAATCTGGTTTCGCTAACAGCGCGAATTCTACCTGGATTCCGGACAAGTTCTCTTATGCAAGAAACCGGAAATATAGCATCTAGGGGATATAGTGTGGAAATCGGCTATCTCAGGGCGTGTTCAGAGCAACTTACAAAAGTAACCAATGTTACCGATCGATTGTAGGGCAGTACAAAAGCAAACTGTGGCAGCAATGAAAACTATTCTGTTGAATTGTAGCTGACGTCACACTTTGCTTTGATTTTCATTTCGTATTTGTCTACAATCGGTAAGTGGTCGGTAAGTAACCGGTAAGTTGTGGTGAACACGCCCCCTTTAATACTTAAAATGAGCGCTAAAATGTTCTGTTCGTTAAATGTGCAACAATGCTAATGAAATTTAAAGATAGAAACGACATCTGCAGGACATTTTCTAAAAATGCAAGAATTATTGCGAGTCTAGATAATGTATCACGAAAATGCCGCAGATGTCGCTGTGATCGACACTTTGGAATTCAGTAGTATCGTTGCACATTTAAAGGATACAAATTTTTAGCACTGCTTGCATTGTAAAAAATTGAACCCTTTTGCTGCATCGTCACTCCATCGCTTTTATAGGAAACGATTACTTCGCTCTATTATGGAGCATTCTCATTGGTCAAAACAAAGAAATTCTATAAAAGAGATGGAGTAACTATGCAGCAAAAGGGTCAAATTTTTTACAGTGTCGATAGCAAATTTTCACTCCATGTAATCCAGACTCTCTCCTTCGAACAATGAAAAGTTCTTAAAAATAAAGGCTTATGATTGGTCAATCTTGTTTTGCTTAACAGCGAACAATCATTCTCGATCCTAACCACTGTTGCAGAGATGCTAGTTTTTTTTTCAAAGTACGAAATCTTAGCTAGAACAATTCTCGTATCCACCAAAGTGAAAGATCCACATCGATCCAGACATGAGAATTCGATATCGAAAAGCTGAAAATTCATCTCTAAAGAGCCTTACACGCTAAAGCAAGAGTGTCTGTAAATCAGGGTGCTTGTTATGCCGTATTCACAAAGTGATTAAAGTACATTGCTATGTGCTAGATTTACATTTGGACAAATATAAATGACGAAAAATTTTGATAAGCTTACCATTAAAGTTAAGCGAGTTAATTCTTTCACCCATAAAACAAATTCGTTCAGGCGACTACCGCCAAGTTCTGGAATAAAAATTCTTAAATTTTCTGTACTTTGGAAAACCGCGTTTATCAAAGAACATTCTTAACTTCAAATATTACTACTTTCATATAGACGCATGTTGAATCATGGTGTGATTTTGATAATATCTTCCTTTTTATTTTTTAACCGACTTCAAGGAGGAGGTTATGATTTCGACCTGTATGTATTTGTTGTTCACGCATAACTTTCGTAAATATAAACCGATTTTGATAATTCTTTTTTTGTTTGAAAGCGTATGGGACTCATGTGGTCCCATTCAAATTTCATAAAAATCTGTTGATTAGAACTTTTTAAAAAATTAAAACATTAAAATTCAATATCTTTTAGAAGCAATCGACCAATTAGAAACGTTCATATTTCATGTTTTTAAGTTACACTTACATAGACACACGATCTTTTCAAAATGTGAAATCCTAACTGAACAAGGTTCACATTTATTAACAGTGTACACTGTAAAAAAATTGACCCTTTTGCTGCATAATCACTCCCCCGTTTTTAAAGAATATCTCTCTCTTGACCCATGAATATTCTGCACGATAGGCCGAAGTAATCGTTTTCTATAAAGGCGGTGGATTGACGATGCAGCAAAAGGGCCAAATTTTTTACAGTGTACACTGTAAAAATTTTGATCCTTTTGTTGTATCGTCACTCCCCCGCTTTTATAGAATATCTCTCCTTTGACGCATGAGAATGCTCCATGATACATTGTTAAAAATTTGACCCATTTGCTGCAGCGTCACACAACAACTTTTATTGAATATGTCTTTATGACCAATAAGAATGCTCCGTAACACAGTGAAGTAATCGTTTTCTATAAAAGCGGTGGACTGATGATGCAGCAAAAGGCTCAAAGTTTTTATAGTGTAATTGGGACCAAAGCGTTTGTAAAAAGAAATATTTCCGAATCAAATGCTGTCACTCTCTTATAGAGGCAGCCAGATGTAGGTAATGAGTTTCAGATTACTCATCGAATACGCCACCGCTCATTTCCGATTGCAGTGTCACTGTAAAAAATGTGACCCTTTTGCTGCATCGTCACTGCCCTGCTTTTGTAGAATATCTCTCTTTTGACCCATGAGAATACTTCGTAATTGGGTGAAGTAATCGTTTTCTATAAAAGCAATAGAGTGATGATATAGCAAAAGTATCAAATTTTTTACAGTGTAGGTTCCCTCGATATGAATATGACACATGTAGCACAGTATATAATTGGTTGAAACGATTCTGGACAAAAACGAGTCACCAAGCATCTTGTTGAGCGGGCAATTTTCGTCAACCTTGTTAACTTCTCATACGAGTACAATCTAATTCTTCCAGGAAATCATCATCATCAAATTCCATAATGAAAAAATGCCTGGCAATGCAATGCACTGTTAAAAATTTGCAACTTTTGCTGCATCATCACTCCATCGCTTTTATAGAATATCTTTACTTTTATCAATGAGAATCCTTCATAATGCATTTAACTAATCTTTTTCTATATAAGTGGTGAAGTGATGATACACTGTTAAAAATCTGCTGCATTTTGTTGCAACGCACTCCGCCGCTTGTATATAATGTCTCTACTGCGACCTTTGAGAATGCTCCTTAATACAGTCAAGTAACCGTTTTCTATACAAGCGCTGGAGTGCGTAGCAAAAAAATGCAGCAGATTTTTAACAGTGTACACTGTTAAAAATCTGCTGCATTTTGCTGCAACGCCCTCCACCACTTGTATATAATATCTCTATTCCAACCAATGAGAAAGCGCCATTTCACGCCCAAGTAACCGTTTTCTATACAAGCAGGGGAGTGCGTTGCAGCAAAATGCAGCAGATTTTTAACAGTGTACAGCAAAAGTTTCAAATTTTTAACAGTGTAGTTGGGACAAAAGCGTCTGTAAAAGAAATATTTGGGAATGAAATGCTGTCACTCTCTTATAGAGGCAGCCAGGTATCGGTTATGAGTTTCAGATTCCTCGTCGAATTGCCACTGCTCATTTCTGATGCCATTACTACCTGTATAGGTATTAGAGTGTTGCTCTTTATCGATTGAAGCATAGTGCGATTTTTGCTAAAATCTTTCTTTTTCCTTTTTCTGAGTGAAGGGGGAGTACTTTTGACTGACTACACTAGAAAAGCATTTTACTATACATTAATATATGAAGTCATTTTGCTCATATATGGAAGCACTATGTCGCGCTCTTATGTATAAGGACACTTTACTTGATGGATTGTCACCTTTTGAAAGCCACTTTCGATGACCGTAGGATTCGATGCAGACTAAGATTTCATAAATGCGGTAGCTTTTCGAAGTGGCAGATCTTGTCTGAAGAAGTTACCATACAAAAAAAATCTTAAGATTCACAACGATACTAACCGATATTGTAAGTGGTTTCAGAAAAGTTGACAATCAAACAGTGACAAGTAAACTGAATACATCAGAACTTAGCAAAGTGCGTACATTAATATTGCATTGCAAAGAGCTATCGTGTGCCAGTACACATAATTATGTATTACGGTATGCATAACTAAAAAGTAGGAAATAAAATAAGCTTTTTAAGAAAAAAATATCAACCGACTTCAAAAAAGCGCTAAAAAGAATTAAATAATTCTTTAAAGTTCTCTAAGGCCAAAACGTTATCCAATAAGCACACATCGGATATTAGATACCGGCATAAAAAACGGTTAAATTTAATATGTATAATTTAATGTCCACCAAACATAGATTTTAGAGATAATATTATTTTACAAGAGATGAATTGACATATTTATGATTTATTTTATGAATATATACATATAAAAAGTAATGAATTACTTTTTGAAGTTGGTGCCAAACTCTATTTGATGTATATTAAGAATTGTAGCTAAATTATACCTAGTGCCATAATTAAAATGGGGATAATCATTATCGATTGTGATTGTTTGGCACCAACTTAAAAATGTAATTCATTACTTTTTATATGTATATATTCATAAAATAAATCATAAATATGTCAATTCATCTCTTGTAAAATAATATTATCTCTAAAATCTATGTTTGGTGGACATTAAATTATACATATTAAATTTAACCGTTTTTTATGCCGGTATCTAATATCCGATGTGTGCTTATTGGATAACGTTTTGGCCTTAGAGAACTTTAAAGAATTATTTAATTCTTTTTAGCGCTTTTTTGAAGTCGGTTGATATTTTTTTCTTAAAAAGCTTATTTTATTTTTCCTATTAGTGAACACAAGCTTTATTTGAAATACACTTCAAATAATAGTTCATCGAACCATGATTATAGATGCATGCATACACACATGAGGAAGAAAAACAATGTCAACCATTGGGGTATTTTATATTTTAGAATTAAGTAACTTTATAATAATTTAGTGATTTTTAATAATAATTTTGTAATTTAACAAAAAAAAAAAAAAAAAAAAAAGACTAAAGAAAAAAGAAGCAAAAGAAGCAAAGGCCATTTCACAAATAAAAAAAGAAAATTTTGATTGGATCAAAAATGATATCGGTATCAAAAGACACCCCCCTCTCCCTAGAGATATCTTCCAATGTTACGTGTCAGACCCCTTATTCCCCCTAAAATGATAACGTTATATTTCCAAAGCCCTCATCATCGTATATAGAAAAAAATGTACTTTTAAATGCAATTTGTGTGAAATCTGTATCTCAATATTTTTGAGATTATTATTTTTTTGAATAGTTTTTAACATTTTTTAGTTATCGGGGCTACAGAGAAGTATTAAAAAAATGTAGACATCACAAAGATTCAGGTATGTCTAAGATATCTCTATTTTTGACCGAGAACAACAACCCAAATGGTTAAAAAATTTTTTAACAAATCTGCAAGCCATTTCAAACCATTCCAAAACTTGCATACGGACAAAGTGACCAGCTGCAATGAAGATGAACTCCATATACAGCATGATAAGTAATGTACGCACGAAATTACCTTTCAGAAGAAAGTACACTATCTACCAAAAAGTATTTGTACACTTTCAGTTTTTGACATTTTGTCAAATATTTAAAAATATACTGGTCGGATTCTTCTGGAACTTCAGAAATATAAAGATTATGTTTCACTTTATATTTATTTACATTCATTTGTTAAGCGGGTAATTATGGGGCCGGCAAAAAAACAAAGAATAATAGAAATATTTGGGATCGCCCTGTACATGAAACGACTTATCCCTTTAGAATACAAATATATGAATACAGTAGAATACACTATTAAAAAAATTCTGAAATTCACGAACATTTTTTTCCTGAATTTCACAGAAAAGTTCCCTTTTAACAACTAAAGGGTATTTTCCGTTACAAATCACAAAGTTCCATCATATTTCCTGAAAAAAAAAAACGAAATGGATGGAAATAAAAACAAAAAACGGAGACACGCCGTTGTGTGGGGAGCTCCAGGGCCGAGTGGTGAAATTACCACGCGGCTAATCGCCTGCGAGCGCAGATTGTGGGTTCGAGTCCCATTGGCGCCATGGAATAATGAAACATAAAAATTCCTTTTAAATTACATTTTTCTGTTTACTTTTCTCTTTTTTTCTTATTAAAAATCGTTTAATTTATTAACCGAAAAATAAAGAAATAAATAGTGTACGACAATTCCCCCCCCAAAAAAAAGTCTATATATGTATATATATATTGTAAAAAAATTGTTAATAAAAAAATTTTTATTAAAAAAAAACAGTGGTTTCAAACAGTGATTTTTTTTTTATTTAAACTATTTAAAAAATTAAAAATGATTTAAAAAAATAATAAGTATTATGCATCAGTCTAAAATAATCCGTTTACAAACATTCTAAGAAATATATTTGAAAGGAAATCTTTAAAAAGCACAACAGATTTTCCCACTAACTCATAAAAGACATACTTTGTACCGTTTAGCATCAGCAACTTTGGCTCAGTTCGTAAGAATTTGTTTCGCAATCTGAAGGTCCTGAGGACGGCGTGAACTAAATTATCCAAAATAACAATTAAGTAAAATAACATAGCAGCTTAAAATCCCTCGGTGATTTAGAATTCTTTGAAGATTAATCGGTAAATCATTTTTAAAAATTATATTAAATTATTACTATTATAAATCAAACTTTGTAACGGAAAGTTACTGATTATTACACCGGAGTTTTCCCTTCTTGTATTTCCCACAACGGAAAATCTACTAACGGAACGGTAAAACTTCGGCTACATTGCTGCCGGTAGTTTCACCTGGAATTCACAGATTTATTTTTAACAGTGTATGTACACTAATTTTTGTGAGAATAGCATGTATATTTATGGCGATAGAGCGATTTTTTTGAAAAATTCAAAAAATTCTGGTATGTTTTTTGTTTATATCATGCTGGGTTTTTGACCAAATTTAACGCAAATTTCAGAAAAATTGGCAAAATGCAGTAGAAAAAATGTAGCGCAATTGGAATATAAATATATTAAATATTTTATGAAATATGAGTAGTTGTATAAAATAATTTTTATCTGCGCATGCGCGAACTAGAAAAACATTTTTTTTACATCATTTAATAGTCAATTCTATGGAGTGACTTATAAAAAAATCCAATCAAATATCGTGAAAATTCAAAAAGATATAATTATTTTAGTGAGATGTTTTTACTCTGCTCTCTAAAAACGGCTGAATCTTAAGGGATTCTCCACAAATTGACATTTTTTAATAACTGACTTAAAAAAAAACTAGCATTGAATTAATACAATATCTAATACAATATTGCTGCTAATAAATACTTGACAATTGTGATAGAAAAGAAAAAGAGCTTTATTCGCATTCAGGGCCAAAACTAAGAGAGGGGGGGGGGGGAGAAAAGCATGTGCTCCGGGCGCTAGGATGAAAGTGTTCCAAATGTATCTTTCGTTTTGCGATTTTTTTCATGGCTATGTTTAGCATAATATTGTTAAAATTATTATAGCTGGGCTATGCTAAAGCATAAAAAAATCTAATGATGATGGCTTAAGGTGCCTGCCCCTACCCGCGAAGATGCTCACGAGCTAATGCTATTCCTATGGGGATGCATTTTTCTAACTCTTTTGCATTTGGACATTTTTAAATAATATGTTTTGCATTGGATAGCGGAAGTCCTTTTCAAGATCGCTCCGTGATTACTTTTTCAATTTTGGCGTAGATATTTTTATAATGTTTCTTTCACTTTCAAAAGGGGTTCTGAAAGTGAAACTAACTTTGTAAAAAATATCTATGACTCAAATCGAAAAAGTAGTCAAGGAGCGATTTTGAGAGGGACTTCCGCTATCCAATGCAAAAAAAAAAAAAAAAAAAAAAAAAAAAAAAAAAAAAAAATTGAAAATTTCAAAATGCGAAAGAGTTATTAGAAAAATGCCTCCCCACAGGAATAGCATTAGCTCAGCAGTGTCTTCGCGGGCAGGGACAAGGGCCTTAAAGATCTTGTTGAAAGTAGAATTTTTTTGATTCGGTTTAAAGTATCAAATTGGAGTATTTTAATAAAGCAGAATACGTTATTTTATATTACATATTTTAAGTTTTAAAATAAGTCGGCTATTAATAAATTGGAGAAATTTTCTTTGTAAATATGCTTTGCGAAGGAGGGGGAAAGGAGTACCTTCAAAATCCACGTTTGCCTCGGGAAAAAAAGACTGGTTTTGGCCTGTTCACATTTAATAATTTGTAGATCCTCCTCGAGAGGCAATTACAGCTGCGACTCTCCTGGGCATGCTCTCAACTAGTCCTTGTATTACATTTAATGGTATTTTATTCCACTCTGTTTGCACAAGGCAGGTAAGCTCTTTTACTGATTTTGGGCGTGTGTCACCCGCCTTAATTCGACGATCCAACTCGTCCCAGAGGTTCTCTATTGGGTTCAGGTCTGGGCTCTGGGCAGGCCACTCGAGTCGATGCACTCCATTATCAGCATACCAATCCATGCTGGACCTCGCTACATGGCAGCTTGCGTTGTCATCCTGGAAATAACATGGGTCCAATCCATAGTATTGACACAACGTAGGAAGTACACTGTTGTCCAAAATATTACAGTAGGCATCGGCATTGAGCTTACCATGAATTGGGACCAAGGGTCCTAGTCCGAACCAGGAAAAACAACCCCAGAACATAATTCCCCCTCCGCCAAATTTAACTGTGGGCACAATACATTCTGGTAGGAGGCGTTCTCCAGGCAGACGCCAGACCCAGACCCTACCATCAGAACGGTAGAGGGTGAACCTTGATTCATCACTCCAGAGAACCTGTTTCCATTGCTGTACAGTCCATTGCTGGCGTGTTTTGCACCAACTTATCCGAGCTGCGCGGTTGGACTTGGTGATTAAAGGCTTATGGGCGGCAGCAAGGCCATAAAAATTAAGCAGATGAGCTTCCTTACGGATGGTATTCATGGAAACAACACATCCTGAAGCTTGTTGAAATTCTTGGCGTATGTGTAACATTGGTTGGTTGCGGTTCTTCCGAATTTCTCTAGACAGAACCCGTCGGTCTCTATCTCCCAGTTTCGTCGGTCTGCCTACTCTGGCCACATTCTGACAATCACCATTCAGCTTCCATTTTCTAATCACATAAGCCACAGTCGTTTTGGGGTAATTAAGCTCGCTAGATATGTCGATTAAAGATCGGCCATTTCGGTGGTACCCGATGATCACACCTTTCTCAAAATCAGACAGCTCTGTTCTTCTTGGCATCATGCATGCGATTGATGTCAGTGTTGTTTTCGACACCACATTTATCAGTGGAGAACTTGACGTATTTCAGGATCGCAGATATCGACATTTGCATAAGAGCCATTATCAATTATGTATCAATGGGTAGATTTGACACAAATGCTTCGATTTTTTATAATTATTTTTATCCTGAAATAGGTTCGTTCTGGTAATTATCTAAGAAAAAAAGTAAATCACCAGTAAAAAACGTAAATGGAGATTTGGCAATTTGCGTAAAATCTGACGTCATTCAACTGCCTTCCGAGACTAATTGAAAATCAGTTCACTCCTATCCACAATAACTTTCTGAATTTCCACGAAATTCGATCGGATTTTTTTATGGGTAGCTCCATAGAGTTGAATATTAAATTATGTAAAATGATAAATTTTATCGTTCACGCATACGCTGATTAAAAAATATTTCATACAAATACTCATATTTTAGAAAACTTTTAATATATTTATATTTCAACAGCACCTTATTCTTTCTACTACATTTTGCGAATTTTTCTGAATGTGGCTTTATATTTGGTTGAAAAAATTGCATGACATAGAACATTTTAGAAAATATTTAATATATTTATACTTCAATGAATTTTGGTGAACTCCCCCCCCCTCCCTTTTCTTCTTTGCAAAGCATCTGCAAAAGTTTTTGCAAAGAAAAATTTTCTAATTTATTAATAGCCGACTTATTTTAAAACTTAAAATATGTAATATTGATTAAAGTAGTCTGCTTTGTTTAAAAAAAATGATACCTTAAAATCATGAAACCGAATCAAAACGAAAAAAAAAAAATCTGCTTTATGCGGGATCTTTATGCCATCATCATTAGATTCTTCTATGCTTTGGTATAGGAGAAATGCTTTGAATGGGACGATTTTGACAATATCATGCTAAACATAGACATGGAAAAAATCGCCAAACAAAATGTACATTTGGGACACTTTCATCCTAGCGCCCGGGGCACATGCCCTTTTCCCCCAACCCTCTCTTAGTTTTGGCCCTGAATGTGAATAAAGCTCTTTTTCTTTTCTATCACAATTGTCAAGTACTTATTAGCAGCAATATTGTATTAGATATTATATTAATTCAATAGTAGTTTTTTTAGTCAGTTATTAAAAAATGTCAATTTGTGGAGAATCCCTTATGATTCAGCCGTTTTTAGAGAGCAGAATAAAAACATCTCACTAAAATAATGATATCTTTTTGAATTTTCACGATATTTGATTGGATTTTTTTTATAAGTCACTCCATAGAATTGACTATTAAATGATGTAAAAAAAATGTTTTTCTAGTTCGCGCATGCGCAGATACAAATTATTTTATACAACTACTCATATTTCATAAAATATTTAATATATTTATATTCCAATTGCGCTACATTTTTTCTACTGCATTTTGCCAATTTTTCTGAAATTTGCGTTAAATTTGGTCAGAAACCCAGCATGATATAAACGAAAAACATACCAGAATTTTTTGAATTTTTAAAAAAAATCGCTCTATCGCCATAAATATACATGCTATTCTCACAAAAATTAGTGTACATATTCTACTGTATTCATATATTTGCATTCTAAAGCGATAAGTCGTTTCATGTACAGGGCGATCCCAAATATTTCTATTATTCTTTGTTTTTTTGCCGGCCTCCTAATTACCCGCTTAACAAATGAATGTAAATAAATATAAAGTGAAACATAATCTTTATATTTCTGAAGTTCCAGAAGAATCCGACCAGTATATTTTTAAATATTTGACAAAATGTCAAAAACTGAAAGTGTACAAGTACTTTTTGGTAGATAGTGTATATACAAACGCGGAGTCGTTAGCCCTAGTAGATTCACTTTGACCACCGTCGTTTAACACTAGAAAGCCGGGAAGGTGTCATTTCGACACCGATCACTGGACTAACTGTCCATTCGAACTAGAAAAATCTTCAAAAAATATGTCATATGTCAGTTGCAATGAAATGAACTATACAAATAAAGTAAATATTTTCAAATTATTTTTCTGGTTTTAAATGTATTTTATAAATGTTGCGCAAAATTTCCCGGCGTTCTAGTGTTAACCTTTTCTGACTCTGAGATATTCTGTTTCTAAAATTATGAAACGATTCACTGAACCAAAATTTACAAACTAATTTATTAGAAAATAAATACATGCTTATTTTCATGTGCTTTATAAAAGTTAAAGTATTATTAAAGTTAAAGTTTTTTTTGTGTGGCTGGTGAACTTATTGTAAGCTCCAGCAGCAATATGTGTATCAATATTGTAAAAATATTGTTAGATTCGTTGGTGTTGCCAAAGTGGTAAAACTTAAATTTTAAATCTTGAATTTTCCGCCAATATGTATGCGCATGTCCATTAGAGCATGTAAATTTGCATGCCCGGTCACGGCTTGATAGCTAGAAAAATATTCGGCCCGGCCTGACCAATATAATTTCTAAAATTTCCGCTCAAACCCGGCCCAGGTCAAAAAAATGCTAAAATTTCGGCCCGCGCCCGGCCCGAATGAATTTTCACAAAACATTGATTCTTAGAGTTTTGACCCCCCCCCCCCCAAAAAAAAAAAATCTTAGTCTTTATATATATTCATATATACATATATATATATATATATATATATATATATATATATATATATATATATATATATATATATATGTGTGTGTGTATGTATGTATATATATATAATCTTCATTTACATAGAAGTGCCACAGGCTGCAATAACTATGTTTTTAATGAAGCTCTGTTTATTGCATGTCTATGTTTCGAATATCATATAATATTAATACATATTCTCTGTAATGGAGACATGAAAATCTAAAAAAGGTACATAGTAAAATCTTTTAAAATGGAATTGCACAGTATTAAAAAAAATCGTAAACACAAGTTTTTTTCTTAACATTTGTAAATGTATTACGTATTTCTCACATATTGCTGCACTCATTTTGCATGGATGACATCTTTTTCAGTTTAAATCAAGAATCCGTGATAGGCATGTTCTTTTTCATATGTTTAACTATATTTTAAATTAGTTATTTTTTAAAAAGCCTAGAAATCTACGATTTTTTTTTTTAAAGAATGAGTTTAATGTTTAATTGTAAAAGAATAGCGATTTAAAAATATAATTATTTTTTATATAACTAGGGGGGCTCAGTTCTCCTGCTCGCCACGCGCGCGAACCCCCCGGCGTAATCGCTTCGCGATTCCAAGTTGTAAGCTACCCCTGCTTGCTGCGCTCGGCAATACCCCATGGTATGAATAAGCAATTGCAGACCTTTCAAATGATGTGTCACACGACTGGTGTTGTAAAGAAATTAAAAATGTGCCCCCCCTGGAAAGGCAGAGTGGGGGATGACACACAAGACATCCATAATATTAATAAGAAGTTGCAGGCATTTCAAGTGATGTGTCACACGACTAATGTTGTAAAGAAATTAAAAATGTGATCCCCCTAGGGGGCAGAGGGGGGGTGACACACAAGCCATCCATAATATGAATAAGCAGTTGCAGACTTTTCAAATGATGTGTCACACGGCTGGTGTTGTAAAGAAATTAAAAATATGCCCCTCCTGGGAGGCAGAGTGGGGGGTGACACACAAGACATCCATAATATGAATAAGCAGTTGCAGACCTTTCGAATGATGTGTCACACGACTGGTGTTGTAAAGAAATTAAAAATGTTATCCCCCTGGGGGGGAGAGGGGTGGTGACACGCAAGACATCCATAATATGAATAAGCAGTTGCAGACCTTTCAAATGATGTGTCACACGAATGGTGTTGTAAAGAAATTAAAAATGTGCCCCCTGGGGTGCAGAGCGGAGGGGGACACACAGGACATCCATAATAGGAAAAGGCAGTTTCAAACCTTTCTAAAAATATGCAACACGAGTGCTGTGGATAAAAATTTTAAAAGTTCCCCTTTGGGGGGGGGGGGGGTCAAAGTGGGGTGCGGCGCCCCAAACATGAATAATTGGAATAAGCAGTTACAGTTCTTTTAAACTATAGGAAGGCTCCGCCCCCCTGCTCGCTACGCTTGCCAAACCTCCGCGTAATCGCTTCGCTATTCCAAGTTGTAGGCTACGCCTGCTTGCTGCGCTCGCCATTACCCCATGGCTTCCCGATTTAGAGGTGGGCAATATATCAGTTACTTGTATATAATATAGTATATTCAATATACATTTGTATATTGTATATTTTACAACAATTTGAAAAGTATTTGTATATTGTATATTTTACAAAACTTAATATACAATATACTTTGTTACCCATAAGCAATAATTTTAATTTTTGCGTTCTAAAGAATTACATTAAAAATCAAAAGATATAAGCTATAAAATGTCTCGGATACTATATGTTTATAAATAGTAGAATAAGGGGAAACAGGACACACACCTTTATGCAATTGAATGTACTACCATTATTATTAATTTTTTTTTAAAAGTATTCTAAAAGTATATCGAATATACATTTTGGAAAAAGAGTATATTGTGTAATATATATCTTTCGAAATTCCTAAAATGTCTGTATATTGTATATTTTGGGCAAAAATGGGCGAGTATTTGTATATTGTATATAATGTACTTTTTTCATGTATACTGCCCATCTCTGCTTTTGTTCTTTCCTTGTATATTTTATTCTTCCATGCTTATTAAGGTCATGTAAGAATAAATATCCGGTAAGAATATAAAAATCAGATTATGTGACACTAATGTAGGCGAAATTTTGGGATTCATAGGCACCTAATGTTAGGATATAAATGGTCGGCTCGCCTAATATTAAAAAAAAAAAAAAAAAAAAAAAAAAAAAAAGTTTTTAGCTTCACAGAGTCACATTAGGATGCTTGCAAGGAATTCTGATATTCATAGACACTTATTTTACCTAACGTTCTTGATGAAAAGTACCAACAAAAAGGTCTTGTACTACTTCCTGATAATTTATTCTTTCATATTTTTGACTAAATATGCTGTGCAATAGGACGTCCGGCCATTTTAACCTTTGGACGTGGCTTTTACTTTCAGTATCTGTGTAGAAATATCATTGGAAAATTTCAATTAATGTTGTACTTAAAGTATGTAACTAAAGCAGAAATAATTTGGAAATTCGAATTTCACTCATTTTTATACTAAAATCTTATATATAATATAAAATGTTTTCCTTTTAATAGTAAATTTGAAATCTAAAAATAATTGGCAAAAAAATAATTGCTAGACGAATCCATCAAAGAATTTTAATTTTAATTAAGTTTTCAGAAATAAAAAATGGCAATATTTCTTGAAAAAATTTGAGTTATTATACTTAGCGATTTATTGTTTGATTACAGATAGTAAAAAAAGTATAAAAAAAATCTATTGAAATTGCGAAATTGTAACCCTATTTTTGTTAAAATAACTTAGTTTTAAAACTTTTTGTTAATTTAAAATATTGGTTTTGCTGTGATTTTAATTAACTATTTTTCGTAGAAATTAGAAAAATTAGTAAAAATTTCGTAGAAAGTTTAAGGTACTAAAAAATTAGAAAAATGTTTCTCAATTATGATTCTTGCTTTTAAATTTCAAAATTTAAAATAATTAAAAAGATAATGGCTGAAATATAAACGTAGTCATCCATTGTGGTTTCAACAATGAAAGTAAGACAAATAAAGCTACTATCGCTAAACTTGGCGAAAAAATCGTAAAAATCTGGAAAATATCGAGTAACTACAAAACTAATGGGAATAAAAGAAAAAAAATTTCGGCAATAGCTAGCATTTCGTATGATAAATCAGTGTACCAACTTTCGTCACGCTAGGCCAAAAGGTTTGGAAGTTTTTTGGCGAACATCTCCACAAACAAGCTGTTTTATATACATAGATGAAATGATTATTCTATTCTTTGAACCAAATAAAATTTACAAAGGGTAAGGGATGGCTGTTTGCTGGATTCCTTAATCTTAAACATTCCATACTGACAAATTTTATTAAAAAATATATATATATATATATAATTTTTCGTGTTTTTTTTTTCAAATGCTTTCTTTTATTCCTGATCTTCTCATTTTACTTAATGCCGATAAACTTATATTTTCTGTTCTCGAATTTTGTAATGATTCAAGAGCACTTAATAGCATTTTCTACTTTCTAAAACCGGATTGTATGCACTCCCCCTTTTTTTTCCAAATAAAAGATTAAACAAACCAACAAATAAATAAAAACTCTTTGTAAGTGTGCGGCCGGTACTGTCTTTCATCTGAAAAGGGTAGAAGTAGATGTGATTTTTTTCACATGCTACTTGGTGGGTATCAGGCTAATGGTTTCTTGACCAGTAGGAGGTCAATTGAAGATTGGATGTGATGATGGCTGAACGCGTTATCACTAGTGCATCAACAGAGAATTTTCCTCTACCCCCTCCTCCCCCAGGTTAGACATTCAAACTGCTTTCTTTTCATCAATTGTACATATAAACAAGAAAGTAAAAGTCTTTTCCTTGGACGAAAGCAATTCTTTACAAAACCGGCTTTTTGACTCTACAAAGGAAACACCATGATCTGTGAAATTAATTCTTGAAAATAATTTTTTGGAGGTGTTATCTTTCACTTTCTTTTTACCCAAATTATACACTTTTCTTAGTTTGTTGGTTTTAATTCACTAAGTTATTAATAGCAATATTTTTTGCATACTTTCTTTAGTATTCTACAGCATCTTTTCTGGTGGACATTTATATTTGTGCAGAGGGGGTAGAGTTGCCCGGGCACACAGGGTTTCCCCCTACCGGATACGCCTGTAGTCTGTATTTATGGCCGTCAGCGTTTTATCTCACCTTAAAGGAATAGTATTATAACCACATTTAGATATGATGCTGATGGGGACCATAACATTCCTTGTCAAAAGATGGTGTCTGTGGCATTCATAGCCTTTTTTTTTTTTTTTTTTTTTTTTTTACAGAATCTTGCAAAAGAATTCTTAAACATTGCGGTCTATAGGCGCAATAAATTCAAAAGGAATTTTAACAATGTTATAGTATTTAAAACACAACAATTAGATACATATCTTTTATATACATCGTAAAAAGCTTAAAAGAATGATGTTTGCGACATTAAGTCTTTTTATTTTACAGGGTGTGAAAAAAACCAGAGATACATTGTCGTTTATAGTCGATGATGCACAGAAAGACATTTTAATTTAACTATATAATTTTTTACTCGTACGTGAAACTTTTGTCTGCTTTTAATAAGCTATTTAATATGGGTGTTGCAAACGATGTACGCAAACATTCGTGTATACTACATACACAGTTGCTCAAAATAATTTGAAAACGTGACTCTTTATGTGTGCCTTAGCAAGTTCTTTGTATCATTGTTTTGAAAGAAATTTAGATCATTAATTTAATTAGAGAATTATCATCATTTATAATGTTAATAGCGATATACAGAGATGCATAAAAGTATTTAAATATAATGGTACATATAAGTCTTAATTTTTGAAAATTATTTTATATACTTCAGGGTATCGTTTTTCTTTCTTTCTTTCTTTTCTCATTACAAATAAAACTTTTGATTTTTATGTTAAGAAGCAAACAAGATTGTTAATATAGTGAAATTTTTCTGTATTGGACATCTACGGTTCCAAAAAAAAGATATCCAAGTTAGAGAAGTATCCAACTTATAGGGGTTAGACATAATGTTAAATATCCCAATAATCCGTTCTCAGAAAAGTGTCCAACTTGGGAAGTTTTCTTTCTAAAATTTCTTTAGTTATTTGCAATTACTATTTAAAGGGAAGAAATTAAAAAAAAAAATTAAAAAAAAAATGTTTCATATTACAATAATGGGTAATGTTTGTATAAACTTCCGTGACTTAAGTACTTATTACTATTTATAATTTTAATTTTAGTAATTTATTTGTTAAATTAAACTTTCTTTAATTATTAAATCAATTATAAAATCCCTTACTTTAAATAAATGTGCTTTTCTAACGTCCATAACAATAATTAGAGCCCTTTACCTCACAATGCTCCTTTCCTAATAGAATATATATTTATAAAAACAATAATTAAATAAGAAAAATAAATCTTGCTATGACGCATGGATTATAAAACACTTTCCAACGACTCAGAAAAGTAGTTTCCCATATGGCCCTTATATTTGTGAGTCCCTGTATTTCGCTATAAATGCTATCCATTCTAAAATTTAGATCTGAGTTATATCGCTATTTATCGTTAGCGTTGCACAAATATAGTGATGGTGTGATATATCGAGATATTACGATAGTCACAATACAACTATGTACGGCAATATATCGTTAAATAATAGTTATTTAATATCGCTATCCAAACATTAAAAAATAATACTTAACAAAAATTTTTGACATTTGCTTATTTTGACATTGCTTATTTTGACATTTATACTGTTTTAAAGTGTCGCACAAAATAATATGTACGACCCTGTAAAAATAGTCAGAAACGTTCATTTTTCATAGAGGATTTTTTTCTTGAGTCTATAAACAACATATATCATTTCATTAGTTTTTAAAATATTGAAACTGTTATAAAACAGGTTTAAAAATAATGCATGACACAGGCTCATTGGAATAATGAGAAAAAATTACATTCACAAAACATTTAATTAACACAGATAAATGCATAATTGCTGGATTGATTCGAGAAGAGATATGACGTCACATACGTAATACTTGTCACATGATCACTGCAAGTATGCGATAATTCTTTTTGATGTCCACAGAAAAATCGTCTAAATTTATTTTAAATTTCTTTCACCCATAGACCGTTATGTTAAATAATTCTTTTGCGATGACCTGTAAAAAAACTATAAGTGCCACATATACCATTTTCAATAGGGAACTTTCTGGAGTCCATATATACACCATATTCAAATTTCAAGATGATACGAGTATCTTTACGCGAGTTTTAACACTTTTCATCTTCGTTGGAAAGTGTTAATAATCGTCTGAATTTATTTTTAATTTTTTCCGTCCATAGACCATAATGTTAAAGAATTCTTTTGCGATGTCCTGTAAAAAAACTATAAGTACCACATACACCATTTTCAATAGGGAACATGCTGGAGTCCACATATACAACGTATCAGAATTTCATGATGATACGAGCATTTTTACGTGAGTTATCGCGCGGACAGACAGACAGACTGACGGACATACGGACAGACAAACTGAAGTTATAAACACTTTTCAACTTCGTTGGAAAGTGTTAAAAGCAATGTTTCCTTTCTAAAATAAGTGATTAATTTCTCTACTGTTACTCGATAAAATATTCATGAGTAAAACATTATTGATAAATACAAAAATAGAAAACTTATATAATCATCTATTCTGATAGTTAACATTTAAGGTTTAACCATTTCCGCCATTTTTGTTAAAAATCATGTTTGTGAAGAAAATTTTTGCAGCAATAAATTTTCGAATTATACTTGTTACAATACTTTGTTTTGTACCAAATATTATGCATAAAAACGATAGTTTTTCGACAAATCGTTAATAAAATAGTTGATTTTGCCTTAATATGACTTTTTTTTAAAATTCAGACAAATAAAAAATCAATTTTTTAAAAAAATTATTATATTAAATAAAAATAGTTTCATGTAAAGGAAATTATAAGAAATATTATTTTTCATTAAATTCGTAAAAAAAATAAAATAAAATAAAATAAAAATAAAAAAGACTGTTCTCGTGTTGATAAGAACACGTATATCATATAAAATTTCCTCCAAAATAACACGTATCCCCCAAATTTGATCAAAATATGATATAACTGTGGATTGTTCTAATTGGTCACCATGGAGTTTCAAGACTTTTATGGAAAAAGTAAAATTAAAATGCTTAATTAAAATAATTATATGTAAATTTAAATATTTTATATCTTGAAAAGGTAATGTTTGCTTCAGGATGAGATTGCATTTTATCATTTTATACGTATAAAAAAAAATCAATTACTTCATAGAGATATAATTTAGATTCAAATACCACTTCATAGCCCAGCTTCAAACCTTCGCTCCCTTTCGCCCTCAGGTCTTTAACCTCCCAAACTGTTCTGTGATTCCCTCCCGCTGAAATATCATTTCATTGTGTACCTACTTGTAGGACGAACAAAACTTTCTCACTTTCATATTACCGGTCTGCCTAAGGACATTTGGGGACACTGTGGTGGCTAGTATTGTCTAGGAGGAGACACAATCTTTGCAGACAGAAACTGATGTTTCACTTGACCACCAATTGAGTAACATGATCTCAGGGTCTGCTCCGCTCCTTCCCCCTTCCCCCAAATAAGGAAATACAGTTAAATTATACTCGTAATTTTTTAAATATTCTTTACTAATTATTAAAAATATTATTTGTTTAAAGAGGTTTAAAAGGAAAATTTTTTCCTGTGATGATTTGTAAAATAAAATAAAAATAATCCAAAAAATCCCCCCCCCGTACCTTAAATAATAAAACATTAAAAAAAAACAAAAACATAGAATTAGAATAGATTTTAGTTAAATAATAATTATATAAGCTTTTAGTCAGACTTCTTCTACGAATTCCCACACTGGGCGAATAGTAACGTGTAATGTAAATATGCAATAAAACTATCTGGTACTCTTCGAAAGAGAACATTTTGAAATTCTTTTAGTGATAGTTAAAGATATAAAATCCCCCATTTTGAAATAAGCTATTATAACATTTTCATGATTACATCTCGTTTACTATAAAAAAATCTATAAAAAGTGTTCAACATAATATTTTTAATAACGGACAATTTCGCAATTTTAGAATTGAGTTATAAATTTTATTAATTTTTATGGAAATAATATTTGTATTTGGAAAAGGAACAAAACATTTTTAAAATTTAATGTATGAATTTGAGAGTCAGAAAAAGGAAAATAATAAAATAAAATAAAACTCTCAATGAGTATGAGTATATAGAGGGTGGACATAACGTTAAACCTATGGATCTGTTCTCAGAAAAAGTGAAGTGCCTAATTTAGGAAGGTGTTCAACTTAAGGGGATGTTCAACTTGGGAGGTTTTACTGTATATAAATTGTAACGATCAATATATATGTATATGCATTGTGCAGATTGTAAATGAATTGTGCTCGTTGAAATATGTTCATTATATGCATTGTGCAGTCATAAGTTTTTAACTAAAAGTGAGAGTAAAAATACTCGATACATTCAATCATTTAGTGAAAAGTATAGTAAACTTTCAGTAATTAAAAGTATAGTTAATTCACGCATCGAAAAGGTCTACGAGTTTCATTGACGGGCCTGAAATATTATCCAGGTGATGTGTTCTCCCATCACGAATGTATTATTATATGGTCAAACCTCATTAAAGCGAACACGCTTAACATGAAATACTTTTAATCCGAAGTGGATACTCTTTCCCAATCAAATTAATAAAAGTTATAAACAGTTACCTTATTATAACTTTGACTGATAACATGAAATACTGCTAATACATAAACAAAATTTTATTATGTCCTCTTCAAGTTCACGTTAATGAGGTTTGGTTTCATCAAAGGGTGAGAAATAATAAATTTGTTAATTTTTAAATAGTAAAACATATATATGAAATAATGTTGCCTTGGTTAACATTTTCATTATTCCAAATAAAGTGAATTAAATATACGTTACTGTTACGTTCTTTATAAGATAAAAAAAAAAAAATCAATTTAAAAAGGAGTGTTAAAAGGTATCTTCTAAGTTCACCATATATTAATAATGATACTTCAGGATGCTAGCGATGGTTTATTTTCATTCCCACTTTTTCCTAATAATTATATGTGTCACAGATTTTTGCACTAATTTCTGAGAGACGTATGACGAAAATTAATATTAAAAAAAAATAAAAAAATCTTGGTAGATAAAATTAAATATCACTACGCACACTCTACGCCAGTTCTGCATGCATAAGCCTCGATTAGTACGCACGTTTACATGGTCCCCGTTCATACTGTATTCATACAGAGTCCACGGTTCGTAGGTGTGTATACTCATACACATGTACTCGCTTTCACTGTCTGTATACCGAGTCCACGGTTCGTATGTGTATACGCATGGTCCTCGCTTTCACTGTGTGTATACCAAGTCCACGGTCCGTATGTGTATACGCATGGTCCTCATTTCCACTGTGTGTATACCGTGTCCACGGGTTGCATGTGTATATGCATGGTCCTCGCTTTCACTGTGTGTATACCGTGTCCACGGTTCGTATGTGTATACGCATGGTCCTCGCTTTCACTGTGTGTATACCGTGTCCACGGTACGTATGTGTATACGCATGGTCCTCGTTTTCACTGTGTGTATACTGAGTAAGCGGTACATAGGTGTATAGACAATATAGTTAATTCTCTGAACTTATTAAATTTTCATCTATTTCAGTCAACATGTAGGACATTTACATTACTAAGAAAAAAATGTATACTTATCACAATCGTAATATTTTTAATTAAAATTTACTGGGTATATTAAAGAAGAAAAATTTTATAATACTGAAAAAGAGATTCAAGAAATTCTTCCACATATTCATATACTTATACATTCTTATTACTAATTTAATAATTATATAAATGCAACACATTTGTATTCCTGAATTTACATATTAGTTGTAATATACGTATAAATCAGAAATTCGTCTTTTCGCCTTTTAACAAATAAATAAATAAAAGAAACGAATATAATTATCGATTTGATGCATATTTCAAAAATATATATAAGTAAAATTTGAAATATACTGCGAAAATTTTGGTTTATATTTATTCAAGTTCAAAACTAAAGTTACATTTCAAATACTCTCTTAGAAGAATGAAAATGAAGCAATGTCTTGCTTTTTTCGTTTACGTTCCCATTTGAACAATTCACAAGTGGAAAGTCCTCTGTTGGACGGTTTATTCACCGTGTGTGTGAATGTCCTCGGTTGCCTTGCAAAAAAGCATATTTGAAAAAAGCCTATATTTAAAATTTTTGAACCGGTTATATAATATACGTTCATCTAGAATACTAAAAAGCTGAAAAAAAATAAAGAAAACACATTATTTCAATAGGTCCGCAGTTGGTCGGTTTGGTTACCGCGTCCTCGTTTCCCACCATATTCCGGACTGTGTGTGTATGTCT
>OZ025300.1:151025705-151259627 GCA_964019185.1 Maratus speculifer
TTAACTTCAACACAATTTTATGAAAGATAAAAAAAAATGATTACCCATTTCTTGTTTTAAAAGAAGACACTTAAACAGAATGTTAAGTATTTAAATATGATGTATAAACGTTATGTATGTTGATGTATAAGTGTTAAATATATTTAGACTGTAAAAAAAGGTTTCGTTAAACATACGGCAAACAATGCTGGCAGCAATATTGCCAGCAGTTTTTGCGGTAAAAGTTAAAATAACATTATATATAATTTTTTATCACATCTAATTTTATTGCAATTTCTATGTAAAAACTGCTGGCAACATTGGTACAGGCAGTTTTTGCCGTAAATTTAAAGGATTTTTTTTACAGTGTAAAAAAAAAAAGTTTCAGTGATTGGGCAAACGATGTTTTTCTTTTAAATTTATTTATATTAGTTTGCACTTCAAAAATATATTTTTTCAGATTTTTACTTATTTCAGAATTTTCCAATTTATATTCCTTTCTAAATGCATTCGAATATAAACATTTAGCATTTGTTCGATTTGAAAACCTACTATATAATCTATAAGTTTAAAAATGAACTTTTTCTTTAAAAATAAAGCAAATCGGTAAACATTTCTTCTAATAAAGTAAAACTCTAAAGCGAAAATATTTGCAATTTGAACATGCCAATGTAAAACACTATTCATTTAAATAAATTTATTTATTCCGTATCAGAAATAAATACTTTTCATTTCAATGTTTACTTCTCACTGTTACTGTTTTCAATGTTCAATGTCAAAATAAGTAACATAGCTTCTTTCAGAATTGATTTCACTTTTTAAATATTTCTTTAGTTATTTCTGAAATTAGCCCACGAAAGAAAATATTTGAGATAAAAAAAATTTCATTTTGTTTTATAAGAAATTCATATTAATTTTATGTTTTCCCAACTATATTTTATAAGAAAATTCAATTAGCTGGAAATCATTTCAAAACGGAGAATGTTATGTATGCAGGATAGATGCGAAAGTTTATTAATAAATTTCATTACATGCTTTGAAATTAAAATGTATTTTAGCTTTCAATTTTTAGTTACAGACATTCTAAATCCTTTTATAGTACATTTTTTCATTACTTATTATTATTTTTTTTTTTTACCATACACTCCAAAATCCCAAAATTTTTCGCCAAAAATTTCTAATATTCGTTTTTATTGAAGTGAAATACTTCTATTTTTTTATATTAGAACATTTTATACTATTTTTTCAAACAAAAGAGGAACGAACTTGCCCAACAGTTAGTAGAACTAACAAAAGAAATGAACGGAAGCCTGACAGATTTCGAATTTATATCGATTCTTCAGAGAAAAAGGATTTTCGACATGAGAAATGCCAAGTAAGAGAAACAAGCTGCAGAACAGCAAAGGATAATGCAATTATCTTTTATTTTCTGTTTGTAAACGGATTTATAAATGAAAAACCAGGTAATTTTTTCATATTTCCTAAGAAAGAAGAATATGCTATGGTTGAAATGCCATATTTGACAAAGTTACCACGGTCAACAACAGAAAAAGAAACAGACAGAACATCAGGTCATTATACATTTAGTTTTAATGGCTTTAATATTGCTTACTAATAAGATGTGGCTGATATGAATTTCTATAAACAAATATAAAATGGTTTGCTAACTAATTTTATATGAAAAAAGTGAATTGGTTTTATTTTGTCCCCATTTTCCCCAAGCGTATCAAAGATGTATCAATCTGCCCTGGGGATAAGGGACATTGATAAAAATGACTTTTTTTTTTATTTTTTAAAGATTACATGCAAAAATATTAAATAAATCAATGATTATACATTTTTATAATAAACTACACAAGTTTTGCTGACACCACATGGAAAATAATTTGAAATTTCTACTTTCTGGACACCAAAAAATTCTTAGAAAAAAATATATCAATGTGACTCAGTTTCCCCTGCACAATGTTAAAAATAAATCCGCCCATGCAAGGTAAAATACATGTAGCAAAGTTGCCGAGCTTTTTCCGTTGCGTTAATTGATTTTCTGTTAAAGAAAAAAAAGAAGAACAAAAAAACCGAACAAAAAAAACGGTAATTTACCGTTATGTAAATGGTATTAGAGGTCTGCACGGGCCGAAATTTCCAGGCCCGGGCCCGGCCCGAAAGTTAAAATTTCGGCTCGGGCCCGGCCCGGCCCGAATGAACAAAATAATGGCCCGACCCGGCCCGGCCCGAAAGTTAAAATTCGGCCCGAACCCGGCCCGGCTCGAGTGAATTTTTACAGAACATTGATCTTTAATCTTATGGAAGAGTTCTAACCAAAAAAAATTATATTAGTCTTTTTTTTTCCATGTTTATAATCTCCATTTATGCAGAAGTGCCGTAGGCTGCGATGGTTATGCTTTTAATGAATCTTTGTTTGTTGTATGTAAATGTTTCAGTTATCACTAGTATTATTAATCCATATTTCCTGTAATGGAGACAAAAAATTGAAAAAGCGGTATATGGTAAAATTTCCAAAGACGAAATCGCTTTGGAACTAAAAAATGCATTCCCTTCTTAACAGATGTAAATGTTTAATATATTTTTTTCTCCCGTATTGTTGTATTCATTTTGCATGGGTGAACATTTTAAAGGAAACTTTCAGTTTTCAGTTAAAAAAAAAAAAAAAAAAAAAAAAAAAAAAAAAAAAAAAATCCGTCATAATCATGTTTTTTTTTTTTTTTTTTTTTTTTTTTTGTGTGTGTGTGTGTGTGTGTGTGTGTGCGTGTGTGTGTGTGTATAATTCTATTTTAAAACGCCTAGTAATCTACGATTCTTTAAAAGGAATAAATTCTAATGTTTAATTGTAGAATAATGACGGCTTAAAAGCATATGCTTTTTTTGCAGAAATTTTTGGACAAAGCCAAATATTACTGATTTATAAAAAGTCGAGAAAAGGATTTTCATATAGGAAGATTCAATTGGAACTGATTATTTTAGCCCATGAAAACTAGAAAGAATGGAATCAGTCTCGGCTTCGTACGGAAAAAAAAAACTTAAGCCCAGCCCGATACTCCAGCAAAAAAATTAAGGCCCGAGCCCAGCCCGGCCCGAAAAGATTCGTAACTAGGCCCGGCCCGGCCTGACCCGAAAGGATTAGTGACTAGGCCCGGCCCGGCCCGAGTCTTCAGAAGTAAGGCCCGAGCCCGGCCCGGTCCGAATGCCATTATTAGAAATCTGCCCGAGCCCGGCCCGCGGGCCGAGCTCGGGCTTCGGGCCGAGGCCCGACCCGTGCAGACCTCTAGTTGGTGTAAAGTTGATGGATAAAGCTCTTTTAAAATTTGTAACAAATATAATAATCTTTAATTTCGATGACAAAAATAATACATTTGCAATTCAGAAGGAAAGTAGAAGTCTTACAAATACCATTTTTTTTTATTAAGTTTTTTATTTCTGGGCAGCAACATGTCAACTTTGTAAGCATTTAAATTAAGTGTGCGTCAGATAACAAAATTTTTCAATTGTTTCTTTCCGTATCCATACATGTCGTTATTCTTAACCTCCTGACTGCCGCCGGCTGATTTTTTCACACACTAAGCTGCAGGTTTTACTGCAACATAAGCAATATTTAAATTAGTATAATTCCACAAATAAAACTCAGTTCTGAAAAATTAAGTTAGGATTCATACTATCAAAGATACTAATAACATATTTTGTATCAGGTTGGAAAAAACATCTTTTTTCTATATTTTTAATAAATTACTGAGAAAACAACATTATAATATTACCCTTTGGCTGGGCAGTCAGGGTGTGGAATATGATGCAAGTTTCCGATTTTTAACAGAAAATGTTCCTTTGTCGTAAAATTGACTTTTTCTGTAAAATTCAGAAAAACTATATCCGAGAATATTAGTAAGTTAAATTTCATTAAATGTGTGCATATAAAATGGTGTGTACTATAGTTGATACTATAGTTGATATACATGGTTACATAAAAGAGTAAGTAAATGTTGTTGAATATGAGCGTAGTTTACTTAAAGGTGGTTTTTAAAAAAGTTAGTTACGCTGAACTGCTTTCAGTTTACTGAGAAATGTTTGTAGAATGTAGATAAAATGATATGCAAGGTCAAGAAAATAATTGGCGACATGGTTACTTATGGATGACAATTTCTGGAAATGGGATTTAAGCAGGTTTAAGAGTATTTTTGGTTAACAAAATTTTAGCTAAAAACTAGCGTGTAATAAGACTGGTGTCTAGATAAACTACAGACTTGAACAAATGTATTTAAGTATAATTAAATCTATTAGTATAAATTTCTGAAATGGAAATTTCAACCAATTAGGTGTCTTCTTGCTCAACTAAATTTTCCCATTATACAGGGTGAGTCATAAACATCGAAACAATAGGCTATCTCCTTAAATATTGCCCCTAGACCCATACTTCCAGTTCCAAAGTTTCATGAAAAGGATAAATTTTTTGATAAGATAAGTTGCAACTCCATGGGGGGGGGGGGGGGGGGAATTTTAAAAAAATTACGAAAATTAAATTTTTATAAGGCCCCCAGAGAATAAAACTTCTAATTAGAAAAATTTTCCTTATCCATTCCTTAATTAAACAAAAAAATCATCTTGATATCTTCAAAACTCAGAGAGTAATGACAATTTTAATAAATCGTGAGGTTTCAAGGGATCAGACACAAATTGAAATGCGTGTAATTGAAGAAACAATGTTGCTTTAAGGTGTCCAGGAAACATGTTATTTGTTTATTTATTTACAGAGTTAGAATTTTGAATGTTTTGTGATAGTTAACCACATAATTTGTAAGCATTATCACACCATAAAACTTAGTAAAATATTTTTTGTTCAAAAAATATAGAGTAAATTAAAATTGTTATAACTGAAAATATTATTTGTCGCGTTGAATTTTTTTCTTTTGATTAAATGAAATTGTCCAATTTTCAATTTTTATTCAGCATTTTAAATGATATTTTTTAAAAAATAAAAGTATTTAAAATAGGAATATAAAAAAAAGATGCAATTTTTTTAAACAAATCATATTTTTAAAAGTAAATTTTCTGAAATGAAAACTTTTTTCGGCGCGTTGGGCATTTTTTTTAGATGTTAAAAAACTATTGACTCGCGTTACCGTATCCGATGTTTATTGACTTATGTCAGTTTAAAAATGAGTAATACTGAAATAAAAACATCTGATGCAGAAAAGTGTATATAGTTTAAAACAAAGATGGGCTCCTAACGTTTAAATGCTTTTTAAAAGTTTCTAAATGAATAACTCCGTCCTGTATAGTTTCGATTTCAGATTTTGTTTAAGTTTTACCATTCTCGCCTTCTTTAATTACTACTAGCTGCACCCGTCGAAACTCGACGGAAAAGAATGTATATTAGGTATGATATATATCAATCTTATATAGACAGTAAAATACTGAGCGAAATAAACAATTGCTACCTCTTAAAATAGGGATAACATAGCTTTTCATGATGAACATACGCAAACTTCAGAAAATAAGGAAAACAACTCATAAATTATTATGTTGGACTTAACTTCAGCTACAATTCTTTTTTTAATGCGTTTTCTAAACCTTAAATATTATTTAAATGCCAAATTATTTAGGAAGTTAATATTATAACCCCAGAAGACGAATTCAAAAATATCTGCTTAGTTTATTTTTTCTTCGTTTAAATATCGCTTGATAACTGTACAATAATTATAATATCAATGAAACATTTTAATTATAATAGAAACAGGGACTTACTAAACTGCTTAACCCTTTCCGGCGCACTTTGCCCAAAACTGCATATATTTCAAGCGCTCCAACTCCTATGGAAGAGGTGTCCGCAAGATTAAAGGCGGGGCCAAGGTATACGCTACCTAGCGGCAGGGGTGCATAACCAGGGGATTATTAAGTAGATTGCAGTTTCTTTTGTGTGAATGGCAACAAAACTTTTTTGTTTCTATAAAATGTTACTTTAAAACATTGCGTAGAATAAGTTTTAGGTTTGAAATATTGTAAATAAATATAGAATAAATAAGTGTAGTACAACTAAATATTAATATAAAACATACTAAGATGAAATATCATTTAACTATGCGATACAAATATCGCTGATTAAAATATGTTCGGTTTTAATTATGTTTTTAATGTAATGAAAGATGACTCATATAATATAGTAAGTAGATTATATAAATGCAGAATTTTGAAGTAGTGTCACATTTTACTAAATTCTTGGTGAGCTAAGTTATACAAAATTGTATACACCTTAGTATTTCCTATGATAATATAATATTTAGCAATGTTTAGAAATGTATATTTAATACTAAAAAAAATATTTAACTTTAGCTCCATTTTTAAATATCAGTTGCAGACGATAAAAATCCAAAGTTTTCTTGGTCGTATCGACTTTTATTATTTAACTTGCAAACATTTCATTCTTTTAATTTAAAAACCTATTTCATTATACGTATATTCGGAATAACTTTAATTTTAAATGTATGTATTGAAATGTTGTTTTGTTAAACAAAGAAATATTGTTATTTTATTTGTTTAAATATTTAACGTTCTAGACAATAATTTCTTAAAATCGTAGATTACACACTTTCTCTTTCTCTCTTTTTTTCTTTCTTTCTTTCTTTTTTTTCTTTTTTTTTTTTTTTTTACCAGACAAAGCTATTTTGAGACTTCATATTAAAAATTCAATCATAAATTTCAAGCTATTCTCTCAATCATGACAGATTAATCAAGTCTACGAGATATATTGCAAAATATTTTTGTTACAGTTTGTATCGATAAAATCATGTACATTTAAAAAAATAGTCACAATATCATTTTAATTTCGGGAGAAAAAGCACTAATTAGTACTCATAAGTACCATATAATGCTACGAAAAATATTGACTTTTACCCTAAAATTAAAATAACAATGCGACTTTGTTTAAATACCCAGATTTTTTTTATTAAATATCTGGGTATTTAAAAAAAAAATCGCATTGTCATTTTAATTTTAGGGTAAAAGTCAATATTTTTCGTAGCATTATATGGTACTTATGAGTACTAATTAGTGCTTTTTCTCCCGAAATTAAAATGATATTGTGACTATTTTTTTAAATGTACATGATTTTATCGATACAAACTGTAACAAAAATATTTTGCAATATATCTCGTAGACTTGATTAATCTATCATGATTGAGTGAAAATTCAGAAAATTTGCGCAAGAGATGCGGAGATAATAAACATCTACGCATATATGGACGTCAAACCCGCGCATTCATTTGCACCCCTGCCACCAGCTGGCGCAGCTTCTTAACTTACGACAGATTCCAGCATTAAGTTGGTACGCTCTAGCAGCTCTGACTTTGCCCGGTCTGGGATATCTAATTTTAATTCCAAATTTGCAAACGGCACCAAAAATATTTTAGTAAAATTTTACTTTTACAATAAAAGCTTAAATTAAGGATTTCAAAATATTTAAAATTTTTGTTTGTGAATTCTGATGTCAGTCGATAACTTCTCATTTTACTGATGGATTTTGCTCGTGCCGGAAAAGGGTTAACCAACCCACTACACATTTACAGCACTTGCAATAAATTTAATTTATTTATTGGTTTGTATCCTCCATGAACTTGTAAAAATTAATTTTATTGTTATAGCAACAACAAAAAGAAAAAAAAAACGATATCTCTGTTATTAAAAAGAATAAAATTTTTGTATTTGTTGCTGAAATGCAGAATTTTTTTTATTTTAAACAATAACTTAATACAATGAAATGATTTTAATTATTTTTTGATATTATGTAAGATGGAAATATAGTAATACCGGCATATCACAGGTTTTATTCTTTTTTTTCTAATATGACATCATTTACACTTCAGAAATACTCATCTTTTCTTAAATAAAAGCGTGATTAATGCAGTTATTTAAGAATTCTTTAGTTTTTCATAAAATATTCATTATAATTAAATAGAAATGGCGCAGTTTATATAAATATTTTTATTTGAGAACACCGTGGACATTCACATTAATAGAAGTTCACTTTATTTAGATGCAGGAATTAAAGTCAGTGAATATGACATCATCACTGACACAGCTATAACAATGTATATTATATTCATGGAACAAATTTATCTGGTTTCTGTATGACGACAGTTTCTCCATCGACAAAATTTCGCTTTAGATAGTATATTTTATTAAAGTTTATCTTCTGTTATTTTACTTACATAATACTTAATAATATTACTCAGTAAATAATCTGTGTATTGCAGGGAATAACTATGAGCAATAATTTTATTATGATTAAATTTAACAAAAACCTTTACTTATTTTATTTATTTATTTATTTATTTTTTTTTTTTTGAAATGCGATTATACATTTACCTATGAGATCAATCTCCTGATTGGTGGAAAATAATGAAACAAAATAAATTTTGAGAAAAGCTTAACCTGTTGCCACTGTTTTGAAGAAATGTCACGAAAAAGCTTTTAAAATTAAAAATAAAATATAAAAATTGAAATAAATTAAAAATTAGCCAGAATGGGCACATCTATACATAAACAGCTTTCATTTAAAAAAATAATTATCAAAATCGGGACAGTAGAAAGCTCAGGTCTGATGTCCAAAAAAACAGCCAGGTGTTTTAAATATATAGATTTAAATCGTCAGTTGATTTAAACCCCATTTTTTTATCACGTCGATTTCAAATTTTTTCATTTTTCAGTTTTGTCCCTGTCAACATCATATTTTTCTTGTTGAAATTGTTATCACACGATGCGTAAAAGGTGCTTCTAATTACGCCTCCAAACTGATAGACGGTAGGTGCTGGGCTCGAACCCAATCGCGACCGTCGGCCAAACCGTTCGAAGTTTTCCTTGTTTTTCTTCAAATTTTGTAATTCCTTGCGTAAATATGGGTTAGGTTACCTTAGAAAGACCCTCATGGAGGACACCCCCTACCCTCAGGCTCTATATTCCTATTGTAGATAACTGGACGGCATAAACAAAAAAACTAAGTATGGGCGACACACTTTCAAACATATTAAGTTGAAATTATTTAATTGAATTTCTTAAAAGTTGTTTTGTTCGAACGCATTAATCCTTGATCAATTAAATACACTTATAACGGAATATTAGTGGGAGCTTAGCCTAAAAAAATACGCAGCAGAAACGTTATACTCTTAGACTTTAACATTCGAATAAATATTTTTGTTTTTTTAAATGCCGTTTGGAATAAATAAACTACTCGGGTGTAGCAATCTGAGCACTCTAAAGGCACGAAATTACATGCATTAGTACTTGATTTCACTAAAATCGTGTAAATTATACAAAATTCATTATAACAGCGCCAGCCGAAAGATGATTGACACAAAAACGTGAACAAAGCCAATTCATGTCAAGAAGTAACTGAATCTGACTTTTTATGAAAATTCCTGCATTACTTCCTAAGATAGAGCTATTGTAGAAATTGTAACAAATGCAGCGTTGCAGTGCCACACGTGGAGCTATATGCAACAAACTATATAAAAAAAACCATAAATTCATGTCAAGGACTAACTGAATCTGAAGTTTGATGATATTCCTTGCATTAATTCTGGAGATATAGCTATTGCGGAAATCGCACAAAAGCCTGTACAGTAGGGCTACCTGTTAAGCGATTCACAACAAAATCTAATCATCTCCAGTTTATACCAACGACTAAGTAAATATAATTTTTTATTAAATTCCGTGGATTAGTTCTTGAGATAGGGCGTTCACAAAATTTATGTCATATACAGAGATACAGGAGCAGTGACTCACAGACAGCCATTTCGTAAAAATATGTTTTTCGGTATCTCTGAGCCCTAAAACGTAGGAATCCGTCGAAAACCGGAATTGAAAATTTTCATGAATCCATTACCTTCCTCTTGTAAAGATAGAAAAAAGTAAAAATAGGTTTAAAACCACATAAATTTTGAAGCTGAATAGTAAAAAGTAGATTTTTGAAAATATTTCGATGTAATTTATTAAAATATATGTCCAATGATTCCGTTAATAGAAGTGTCATTATCGCTATTACTATTTTTACTAAACTTATCGCCTGCAGCAATAAGTTTTAAAGGCACGATTAATGTGAGTTTTATTAATATTACTTAATTTAATAACACTTTTAATAAGTGTTTAATAAGACGGTCCGGCCAATGGGTCGTACCAGTTATGAGCCTGGCACCAATCTCGTGATAGTGCAGACATCTAGCATATTTCAAGGAAGTTTAAAGCAAAAACCTGCACGCTTTTATTTTATATCTAGAAGCTGAAGTATTGTCTTGAATCGACATTTAATAACGCGTAAATTAATGGTCGATCCCTAAATTGTAATTCAAATGAACTGATATCGCTGCGCTCAGAGGTATGCTTAAGTGGTGTAAGTCACGAATTTTGGAAAATTTTGCATTTTAATATCTTTCAGGGATTTGTAGATATCGAGATGATTTTTTTTTGTTCAATTCAGGAATGGATAAGGAAAATTTTCTAATTGGAAGTTTTATCCTTTGGGGGCCGTATAAAAATTTATTTTTCATATTTTTAAAAATAGACTCCCCATAGAGTTGCAACTTATCTTATCAAAAAATTTACCTTTTTTAATGAAACTTTGCAACTGGAAGTATGGGTCTAGGGGCAATACTTAAGGAGATAGCCTATTGTTTCGATATTTATGACTCAACCTGTGTATTACATATTAACCGAAAGATCTAATTCAGAGCCGTTCAAAAATAGTGTAATAAATATTTGGGTATAAAAATTAACACGTTACTTCCCTAAATAACGAAGTTTTGTTAAAGATTTAAGAAGTGTTGGAGAGTGTTTCATAATCTAGCTTAACGCAGGATTTTTCTTACTTGTTTATTCTACTGTATGTTTATAAATAAGTTTTCTCACCTTTTAATATGCATTTTAGGATTCTATCAATTCTCATGTAAAAATTTTTATGTTCAACAAAAATGTTTTTTAGACAAATATGTTAATTGTAAATGGAACGTAAAATGATTGAAATTTTTCAAAAATTTTGTAATATGCTTTAAAAAATTTAGGTGAAAGTTTAGGGTACTAAACGAATATGAATATAAAAGATTATAATGGTGGAATGTTTTAAAATAATATATTTTGGCATTGCGAATGCATTTGTTAATTTTTAAAATGTGTTTTTTACGGTTAGGTAATTTTTTTAGCATTGCTAGGGCATTTGTTATTTTTTAAAATGTGTTTTTTTTATGGTTAGGTAATTTTTTCTAAGATCTATTTTCGGTAAACAGATAAAACTGAGTATAAGTCTGTGTGTTTTTCTTTTAAATAATAAAAAATATGCTCTTAAAATGAATAGAATTTTCAATGCGTTTTAATAAAATATTTTAATATGTTAGTAAAAAAATATTTTAGTATGTTTTCTGATACTACAAAAAGTTTTCAAGTGACGTATTTAGAAAAGTGTACTGAAAAGACAATTTTCAAAAAAATATGCAAAAAGTTAATTTTTTTTGTGAAAACCAATTTATGAATTTTTTTTAAAAATATTTATACATAGGTTATATTGCCTATATTTACTATATTTTTTATCACTCCAGGCGGCTTTCACTCTAAACAATGGGCTTCCTACTATTTATTTTATATTTCTAACTATCCACTTCGAGGGACAATTAGATCGCTTGATGTAAAAGCTGATGAAGAGTGTGCTGTACTGCATGCAAAGTAAATTATTATATCAATAATATATTTCTTTTACTTTTTTCTGGTTGAAACATTTTTTTTATCAAACAAATGTTTTACTGAAACTCCCCAAACGCGAAATTATATATGACAAGGTAGAGCCCGTCGAATTTCGACGAAAGAAACTGTTTAGGTACGAACTGTTTCATTGATTTATAATAAATCTGCGAAATTAGGTATAGTAAAAAATGCACCTTATACTGGAAAGTCTAACTCTAAAAAAATGATATTTAACCTAAAGTAAACAAAATACTATTCCTATAAACTCAGTTGTAGAAATTATTAAAATTAAGCTTTAATCGTATATGTAAGTAGTAAAATATAATGATCAATCAATTATTATGATACAATGTTTTGTAAGTTACATAAGTTTGTAATAAAATGAAAATCATTTCATTGATAAATAAAAACGAAGTAAAACCAAAATTCACCTGGTTTTATAACAGACGATATTTTTTGATATAACATGTATTTTAGTTTCATAATTTTTCACTTTTTATAAGAAAATGGCAACAAAAAATACAATAATTTCCTTTTTTTCCCTTTACTTTAAATAGAAATTAGTACTACTATTGACACGATTATAAAAACAGTATTAAAAACTACAAAAAAGTTAATATCTCAATAATAAATTAAGATACAGTTTTCAAACAAATTGCATTTAAAAGCATATTTTTTCCCAACACGACGCTGTAAAAATTGAAAATTTGCGATATTTAGAAGTATAAAATTTTGTAGTAGCAAAAATTGCAAACGAAAATCATTTCAAATTTCGAAGTGATACCATTCGCAAAATCACGTATGCGTTACGCTCAGATACGTTTGGCCTTTATAATACAGAATCCCACTGAAATTTAATCCTGACTGCAACAGAAAATTTTATATTAAAATTCATTCTTCTAACTTTAAAATTGGGAAAATTTTGAAAAAGGTGCTTGAATTATTTTGAAATAACTGTTTTCAAGATTTTGTGTGTGAATTCAGCATTATAAAAATAAAAAGGTTTGCCCCTCACTGTTAAAAGCGCATTTCATTACTTAACATAATTATAAAATTAAAATTTTATGGACTGAACATAGGTGTCACATGCAACGATGTGCGTTTTTGTTAATTGTGCGCTTAATATTAACTATATTTAACAAGATAAAGGATCTTTATCAAATGAAAATTTTAAAAATTGTAGGGTAATTTCTAAATACTTTTAATTTAAGGATACAATTTTCAAAATGCACATTGTCGGCACATTATTTTCTTTCTAATACTAAAAAATCCCTTTAATCAATTACATAATGGAATATGTAATCGAGCTTTTAAAATGTTAGCAATGAATTAACATAAGAGTCTGATATTACACTAAAGCGAACCTTCAAAAATATCCTTACAACTAACACTTTAATGAGTTTCTGTCTCCATTTCAGAGTTTTCGGCTGCAAGTATGCCACAGGCGATTTTTTTTTTACAATTTTATTTTAGAAACTTTTTAACTTTTTTAAAACAAAAATATTTTCCATACGCTTTGACAACATTTGCTATAGAAACGTTACTATAAAATATATTTATATAAAAAAAATAGTTAAACACTCGTACCAGCCCTGCAGCAAATGCATTGCTTTTAAATCTAGATCGCTTGATTGTCAAACTTTGGCGAAACGATTATGCTAACCCTATTTCTTCTACCATTAATCCATTCGGGACCGTGGGTCCATTTGAACAACATGTACTAATTTCAACGCACAACGTTCGATTTTTCCGAAAAAGTTGTGAAAAAGAAACAGACATTCACATTTTCTGGATGCGCACGCAAGGGATTCAAATGACTTTAGTTGTTTTAGAACCAAAATTTTCGTAACTTACTAGTCGTTTTAATCGAAGTTAGATTTCATTTCCGCTGCATAAGGCAAATGTTACTTTAGGCAATTCAGGTACAACGTGCTTAAAAGACTTGAAGACAATAAAACCTGATTTTATTATAATAGACCGAGAATATAAATATAAATGAAAGAGGCTAGTAAAAAACTCACTTTAAATTAGTACTCTGATAAAAGAAGAATGTAACATAAACACAACAAATAAAGCAACGAAATAAAAATATAAACATATTTCACAATCTTCTATTATTATAGAAAGTGTTCCTTTCTGCTAGAAGGCATGCATATTTTTTCTCCTAATCTCTACTCTGTCTAAAAAGGAACTCCACCGATCAACTTAGTAAGGAGCGATCCATAAATGATGTTCCACATTTTTTTCCATATTTTTGACTCCCCACCCCCTTTTTTTCACAAATCGCCACACGTAATTTTACCCCCCTCCGCCCTCTTGTCACATGCTACGCTACATTACGTAAACTTATACTTGCAGTTCAGAAACAAAGCACTACATTGTAGATCACATTTCAAATTTTATTTTTAAACTTTAACTATATGTTTTAATGACATTTATGAGCTGAACAATAAGAATTATTTGTATTTTGTATGAAATAAAGTTTGCAATAACAAAAACAACAAAAAATATTATAGTAATTAAATATTAACGTGAAAGAGCAATTGAAACAGTAGCATTTTGGAATTTCAAATATAATTTAACATATTTGGCTTTAAATCTTATCTTTATGAACACAAATATTTTAACTTTAAAATTCTTTTATACTTAATCTACTTAAACTAAAACAATTTCATATTTAATCTACTTAAAATAACTTCATACTTAATCTACTCAGTCTAATTAACTTAATCTACTGAATTTTAATGCTTTTATTTTAACCCAAATGTGTGATGTCACATTTCTTCTTACCTCCTCCTACCCCTTTGTCACAAACTGTCACAATTTCATGCATCCCCTCTCTCCTCCAAGCGTGACATCATCTATGGACGGCCCCTAAAGAGGCTAAGTGCAAGTTGTTTTACGAAAGTGAAGCAAGCAAGTGTTTTTCGCGGGCATACAAATAAACTAGTAAATCTGCAGATCAGGAGCCTCAACGTCAGCTTTTCACATCTTTTTTTTTTAAACACACTTTGGGTAATATTCAACTCCCTGGAAACTGTAATTTAAAATTTGTAAATTGCTTAATTATTTATAAGAATAAAATAGGAATTAGAAGTTTTCAGCCATCAAAAGCGGTAAATTAAAAATTTAGTTATGTTAGGATATTCTGAAATTTTCATGATCTATTATTTTTGTTTTCTTTATTATAACATAGCAGATTTCTTCAGGGAGGCTCCGCCCCCCTGAACCCCCCGAGCCTCACTTAATTTAAATTTGTCACTTTCTAATAATTGTGCTAATGATTATTGTATATTTTGCATTTCTTTATACATTTTGATTTATAAGAATAAGTAACAGTTTGGGCAAATATTTTTCTTTATCTTCATACTTCTACATGCCTGCCAGCCACAAACACCTAAACCTGATGCATCAGGAACTTTTGTAAGTGTAAACTCAGTTATCTAGAGTTTTACAATTTTGTTTCCGAATAAAAAAAGTTTTGATTCCATTTTGCTGCAGTTATAGCGGGACAGACAGACATACAGAAGGAGAGACTGACATATGAAAAAAATAAATTTCGTGTCTCCAAAGTAAGCCTTCACTGAAGTTTCGGCAATGACCTCATTATTCATGAGTTATTGATATTCATGTTTCTTGTATTTTTAACGACTACTATAAAATACCTGTTTTTGTTCAACTATGACGTCATATTTTACTTAGTGAAATATTTATTAAAAATATAATTCTTTTTTATTTCTTTTACTTCTAATTATGTCCCCATTTTTGTCAGAAAAATTCCTATTAACGAAACGAATATCCGTGTTTAATATTTAGCAAAAAGTACTATATCTATAGTTATTTTAATTCTGACGTCATATTTTTTTTTCATAGTTTAATTTTTCGAATGGAAATTGCTCAATTGAAACTTATTGCTGTTAAAAAATTATTATTCCAAATTTTGATTTTTTTTTTGGCAACGATAAAGGAAATTGCTTAAATTTTATTTTAAAAATCCCTATTGATTCTGCATGAAAAAGAAAAAAATTTTGAATTATTAAGGAAAATATTTGAATAAAATTAATAAAACATAGCCTATGTTTTTTTTCTGGGCTATGCTATATTTATACGCAAAGATACAAAAACATTAATTAATTCATAAGTTTTGATGTTGACTTCATTTAAATTTCGCACACGCTTTCAAATTTATAGCATTATAAGGATAAGCATTAAGATGAATGGTTACTTAGCAACCATTAAAAGAAAATAAAGAAAATGAAATAAATACATTTCATATAAGTAAATCTCTAAAACAAATTAGTCTATATTATTGGAACACATTTATAAAAAATCTCCAAAATTTACAGTAATAATTTTAAAAATCTGACAAATAAATAGACAAAATTTCAAAACAATACGAATAATTTAACCGGTAAATTTTAGCATCCATTTATCATAATGTGACATTTTCTCTCAAGAAAAAAAATGGAAATCATTGGATTTGCCATAGGAAAGCATTATTGCGCAAAATAAAATATTCTATATTTTTCGAACGAATGAACCAAATCTTACATAAAACTATACAGCTTAATCCCAGTGCCTCACTAACATACCCACTTAATTTCAAGCCAATCGGATGCTTTTTACGGAAGTTATCACGGAACAGACAGACTGACAAACTGACAGACAGACAGACAGACAGAAAACAAAAGATTTCGTGTCTCCACAGTAAGCCTTCACTGACGTTTCGGCAATAAATAAACTAGTAAATCTGCAGATCAGGAGCCTCAACGTCAGCTTTGCACATCATTTTTTTTAACACACTTTGGGTAATATTCAACTTCCTGCAAACTCTAATTTAAAAATTTCAAATTACGTAATTATTTATAAGAATAAAATAAGAATAAGAAGTTTTCAGCCATCAAAAGCGTTAAATTAAAGATTTAGTTATGTTAGGATATTCTGAGATTTTCATGATCTATTATTTTTGTTTTTTTATTATAACATTGTAGATTTCTTCAGGGGGGCTCCGCCCCCCTGAACCCCCCGTAATCTCATTAAACTTAAATTTGTAACTTTCTATCAATTTGCTAATGGTTATCGTATATCTTGTATTTCTTTATACATTTTTATTTATAAGGATAAGTAACAGTTTTAATAAGCATTTTTCATTATACTCTTACTTCTACATACCTGCCCACCACAAACACTTAATCTGATGTATCAGGAACTTTTGAAAGTGTAAACTCAGTAATCTAGGGTTTTACAATTTTGTTTCCGAAAAAAATATGTTTTGATTGCATTTTGTGGCAGTTATCGCGGTCAGACAGACTGACAGGCGGAAAACAATAAATTTTGTGTCGCCAAAATAAACCTTCACTGAAGTTTTGGCAATGACGTCATTATTCATGAGTTATTGATATCCATGTTTCTAATATTTTTTACGACTACTATAAAATACCTGTTTTATTTCAATTATGACGTCAAATTTTATCAGGTGAAATAATTGTTAAAAATATAATTATTATTATTATTTTTTTTTTTACTTCTAATAATGCCCCCATTTTTGTCAGAAAAATTCTTATTAACGAAACAAATTTCCGTGTTTAATATTTAAGAAAATTCTACATTTATTTTTATTTTTATTCTGATGTCATATTTATTTTTTCTTAGTTTAATTTTTCGAATGGAAATTGCTCAATTGAAACTTATTGCCGTTAAAAAATTAATTCATATTTTAATTTTTTTTTTTTGGCAACGATAAAGGAAATTGGTTAAATTTTATCTAAAAAATCGCTATTGATTCTGCATGAAAAAGAAGAAATTTTGAATTATTAAGGAAAATATGTTAATAAAATTAATAAAACATAGCCTATGTTCTTTTCTGATCTATGTTATAGTTATACACAAAGATACAAACACATTGACGGCGTTCAGAGACGTAAACCTGGGTTACGTAGGGTTTCCCGAGTAGAACCCGAAGCGTTCAGAGACCGCCGTCACGTGACTTTTCGTACCGTTCAGAGCCGTGAATTACCGAGATTTCGGGTAACCCACATTACCTGCGGAATTTTGTTGGGTAAAGTGATCACGTGGTTGGGTAATCTGGTTTGTTTACCATTTGATATCGTAACTGCGACTGTTTATTGGAATATCTCTGTTTTGATTAGTTTTTTTGCACTATGTTTTCGTTTTTTCATATTAAGGAAATGATAATATAGACTTTTTGATCTAAGTTTTACATTTCGACAAGTTTAGAACAGTAATTTCGTTTATTCATGCTAAAAAAAAGAATAATAAAGATATTTCTAGTTTAAATTTTATTTTAGATAAGTTAGAATATAAATGTTAAATTTTTCATATGACCAATTAGTTAAGCTTAAAAGCAAAAAAGAAAAAAAAATATTTACTTTGGCAAAATATGTTTAATATAAGTAAAAACTAAGGGTAGAAAATAGAAATAATTCTTTATGTATCAATAATTACATGTGTGTGTTCCATTTATTTGAAATTTTGTTTGTCCATATTTTTGTAATTGCTAAACGTTTAACACAGCTCATAATGATTTTAACACATAAACTTATTAATAAAGTATAAATTTTAGAAACATTTTGATTACAAAAACACACAAAGATAATATGCATATTTTAAGAAAAAAGAAGTTACTAAAATAATTTCCAGTGGAGATATTTTAAAAATATGAACCTATAAGTTTGACTCTAGCAAAGGAATTTGATATCTTATTGACCAGCACTTTTAAATATTTGATTCTTTAGCCAGACTAACATTTTGGTTCTTCAGAATGAAAAATATGTTTATCTAATATTTTTATGAGCAAATATTGCAATATAAAGTTATTTTTCAATATTTGTTTTAGAATGTCAGATAATATTATTAATTCGTTTTAACATATAAAGGAGTCCATCAAATTAAAAATGCTTTAAAACTATCCTCTTATGAAATGTCAATTCTAAGCATAGGTTTTTTTTAGTGTATAAAGTTATTTTTTAAAAAGATCTTGTTTAACAACATGAAAGTATGTGTGTTAAATACTATATAAAATTTTTTATATTTTAAAACTCTGAAATTTAAAGCACCTGTGTACCAAATATTTGGTATTTGGCTAAAATCTCTGTTAAAGTATTGTAATTCACATTATTACTTTATTTATTAAACAAAAAGAAAAAAATTAAATTCTTGTATCATAAATTTATTTTTAATTACTTGTAACAGTTAAATTACTAATGCACTTTTATTTGGTTTGCTTTAGAAAAAACTGACAATATGTCAATTGCCTTTCTTTTAAGAGCATTCTGTGATCATCAGTAAATGAAAGACATTGAGAGATATAGTCAACAATGTTCACTGGTGATCTTTGATTTTTAGACTTCTGATAAAAAGTCATAAAACATCAAATGAACTCCATAAAAATTTCTGACGTCAAGTGTTGGATTTTTAAGATCAAAACAAATTACTTTTCTTGACTACAGAAACAGGAAGGAAGTATATATTGTTCTGTTCTTGAAAATTCCTTCTGATTGTCCTTTCAGTAAATACAGTAAAGAATGCTTTGAATATGGAAAATGGAAATTTCTTATTTACCTCAGGCTAAGGAAATGTTACTATGACTTAGATAGAATATAGCAACACATTTTGGAATGCAAAGAATTAAAAAGAAAAAATCTTGCAATCCATCATTAATCAATATGTTTCAGAATTCAATTTTTAGAATGAATTTTTTCTAGAGAAAATATTTATTATATATATATAGGCAATCACTTCAATTAAAATGAATAAACATATTTTATCCTTAACAAAATATTAGTTTAAAAATTCTGATTCAGCATTAGTTTTAGTAACGTACTTTAATGATAGTTTTATTGTTAAAATTATTACTAATAATCAATTTATCAAAAAGCAAAGCATAATTTTGATTACTGTCATTGATTTATATATATTTGTAATCAATTAACTAATTTAAATTTGGCAATAAGTACATTTTTTTTTTCAAGCATTCTGAACCACCTCCCATAACTAGAAAAAAAAACACAAAAACCCTGAAAAAACACAGTGGGTTGGTTTTTTTCTGAAAAAACCCAGGTAATTAACAACCCTGGTTGGAAAAGATAAAGCTACAAAAATACTCTTTTGTAGTTACTCACACTATGTGCTTTTTTTATTAAACATTCAAAATATTAAACTAATATGAATCTCTTCATTTTAATTTAGCCACACTCATACTAATTTTAGAATTCTTATTGCATGTGTAATTTTTAATACTTTTTAGATAAAGCTATAAAATAATGAACTTTTTAACAGAATTGTTATCCAAAAATGTAATGTACAGCTAAAATAACTTTTCAAATCACAAATGAACTTAATATTAATTTCCTGAATGAAATGCTGATATTACAGACTAAATAAAAACCAGAGCAGCAACAAAAGTGGGTGGAAGATGTGTCAACTAACAGCGATTACAGCTTAGGCACCAAGTTCCATATACATTCTTGTGACGTGTAATTTAAGGTATTTAATGAACTAGCGAGTTACACTTACAGAACAGGAAATCAAAATGAAACCCTGCCCTGTGAGTGTACCCATCTGTCATATAAATACCAAATGATTCTTCTTCTGTCCCTCTTAACTGAGCCCCATGGTATATCTTCAACTTCAGTAATAACTGCGTAGCTTATACCAAGTTAATATTGAATTCAGGCACTTTTCTCAGGGGACATTTCATTGCTCCGGGGGGAATGTCCCCCCCCCCGGGCCACACCCTGAATTCAACACTGGGGTGAACAACAAGATTGACACATTAATGCAACTTCTTCTGCGATGGCGTTAATACATAAGTACCAATATTTTTATTTATACCGCTGTCAGAAAAGCTTAAATATTCACGAAGAATTCCAAAAATAATAAGAGTTATCTATAATTGCTGAATTAAAACAAAATTATTAAGATTAATACTATAATTAAATAATGAGTACTATAATTTTTCTTGATCTCAAAAAGGGGACAACATTATCAATACATCTAATTTTGCTAAAAAAAAAATACGTTTTTAAGTTTTATGTAAACAAAAGCCACCTACCCAGAAAAACATTTTTCATCATTTTATCAATGACACTGGTTTAAATCTCAAAGTGTATTCCCCACTATTTATGATAGTTTTAATTTCTAAGAGCCAAGTGTTAAGAAGTTTTAAATCATTTAGAATAAATTTCACTGTTATTTTTTTTTAAGTCATCATCAAAAAAAAAGCTAATTAAATAAATTTCAAAATATAGAGATAGGAAATAGCCTAAAAAATTTTCATCAGATAAAGTAGGCTTATGTTTATTAATTCACTGAATAGAATTAATTTATTAAATTTGAACACAAATTTCTAGTTACTACTGGTTATTCTGGAATTTCAGTCGTGAACTTGATCCCACTGCCACCTCTTGGTCTATTTCTATTTATGCAATATAATCTTAAATACTTTTACATATAATAACATAGCTTTTAAGTAATTGTAATGTTAACATATCACTGAAGTACAGCTAACATATTGTTAAAAATAGTGTCTAAAATTAAAAAAAGACAAATAAAAAATGTTAGAATATATTTTAATTAACTCTTAAATATTTAACTATTTTAAAAGTATGACAAGTTCTACAGTTGTAGTGTGTTAATTTAAAATCTGATTATGTCTATCAGAATTCAGTATGAAAGAGATTTGATTAAAGAGAACTTGAATAGAAATTATTTTTAAATAAAATAATTTTTGCAAAAAAAACCAATAAGCTAATTTTCTTTTTTCATTCTTCTTGCTATTCACTTTTCTATCAAAAATACAATACAGTCAATAAAAAATATAGGGTAGCAAGGGTAAGCTAAACCTGAATTTTTGTTCACAACTTTAACAATAATGAAAACATTTTAATGAGATGAGATTTTGATCATATTAACTTTGCTTTGTATGAAATACAAAGAAGTCAATGGAAGTGATCTAATTTTTGATTGAAATATATTTCACAAAAAGCAAAATAAGTCTCTTCTAAATATTGTTAAATATCTTCGGTTTGGCTGAATATTTGGTAGTACAAGTATTAAAAAAATGCGCTGGTGAGCAACAAGAAACGTTAATATGTTTTTAAATATGAAAAAGTGTTTGACAAGTGCTTCTAATTGAGCATGAGAGAGGACAAGGAGTTATTTCTTGGCTGCAGCTCACTGCCAATACCAAATTTGAAAAAATCATATTTGCACTTTTTCTGTGTAAAGGAAATCAGTCACAATTACAATAAAAATGTGAAGCGCAAAGACATAGCCAAGAAAAATGCAGCATAATTAAACATGAATGTAAGGCGAAATAGTACCAGAAACCTTAGTTCCTGTAGCGTATCATACTCATGCAGTGCCACCAAGCATGCTCCCAGCATAGAACTGCACAGAAAATGATTTGTATTACAGAGTCAACAGTGCAGTTCACATGTAAACTAGAATTGAAAATTTTACAAAAAAAAAAAAAAAAAAAAAAAAAAAAAAAAAAAAAAAAAGACAAAGTTTTACACAAATTTCTTTTATATGGAAAAAGCGCAAATATGACTTTTACAAATTTGGCACTGACAGTGAGCTGCAGCCAAGAAGGGACCCCTTGTCCTCTCTCATGCTCAATTAGAAGCATTTGTCAAACACTTTTTCATATTTAAAAACATATTAACCTTTTTTGTTGCTCACCAGGGCATTTTTTAATACTTGTCATTCAAATTTTTTGTTAAAAACTGAAGATTTTTTTATATCTTGAAAAGAAAAATATTTGCTGCCAAAATTTTATTTTTATATTTGAATTAATTATTGCATTGTCAAATAAAATGCATGATGTCTGATAAATAAACCAAGGAGTCGAACGAAATAATTACAGTGTGCTCACAACTTTATTCAAAGAACTGAAATTAAATGCTTCGCAATAAAAACAAATAATTATGTTTTCCACGTGATTTATTTAATTTGAATGAATTATACTACATACATAAAAAAATTATACTTATTTAAACTTTGTGGCAACGAATAAAAAAAAAATCTACAACAGCAACAATGTTCAACTGGAACTTTAAGACACAAATTTGATTTTCTCGGCAATCGTCAAACATACAAAGATGGTAAAAAAATCCATTTTAAGTTTTACCAAAAGGGGTACTACTCTGTTATCCTGTTCGACTAAAAAATTATCGCCAAATTCTAAGATTAAATGCTCATAATGGAATGTCACGTTCAATGACATTAAATACGTTAAAGGTGTTTAAAATGTCATTGCATGATTTTATTTTGACTTGTTATTTGTATTTTTATTAATATTCTAATAATTATTTACTTTTTTTGTTATTTAAAATAAAAATTATGTCAATAAGTATAATTTGGCTATTAGTTTGGCGATATTTATAATTTGATGAAATTGGTCGACGGGATAACAGAGTAGAATTTTAGGTCTTCATTTTTTCGTTAAAAGTTAAATAAAAAACTACAGTAAACTACGAAAATTTTTTGAATGCTATCATTTTATTCGTCTTGTCAAGTTCTATCTTTTGAAAAAAAAGAAAGTCACTGTCATACATGAACTGTTTGCCACAAATTTCAAAAAGACATTTTCATTTTTCATTTCTTAAACTTATTATACCAAATGCTACCGCGTATGCTATAAAAGTATGAGCAAACCAAATAGACAGCGCTCATTGCATCCCTAGTATTTAAAATAAAAAATTGAAATGCATAGAATAGAAATGAGCTTTAAAACATATTACAATGTTTACTATAAATAAATACCCCCAATCATCACGGTATCACTTCAATGTAAAATTCTGGATTGAGCAACCCCCCCCCCCCTGATTCCTCTAGTTACATCTATGCAGAAAATATGCATACAAAATTTCTTATTCTCATCAAAATCCCTATAGTCGACCATTATTAACTTATTTATAACATTTTCAGACAAAGATAATGTAAAAATATTTACAGGAAAAGAAAGAACATTTTATTATTGTTATCTAAAAAAGTATGAGTAGAATAACTTTTGAAATCCCAAATGAACTTGATATCAACTTATTAACGTACTGTGAATGAAACACATCCACTGTCACAAAATGAGACCTTGCAACATCAGTGAAGAGCTTGAGTGAAGACACCAAGGACTAGCAGGCTACATTTACAGACAGAAAATTAATCAAATATCTGCCTGATAATGTATCCAGCTGTCATAAAAATTTTAACAGATCTTCGATTCCAGAGTTCCTTGACTTCCCAGCAGGCTTCTTAACAACAGGAATAACGTTATGTGATTTCATTACACTCCATTATAAATTAATATATTGATACCAAGTTCAATTAGAATTAACAAAAGATATTTTAAATGTATACATTTTTAGATAGTTTTAAAAACTTCTTTAATTTTCTGTAAATATTTTTATTTTTTCTGCTGTCTGCGAGGTATTTTTTTTATTTTTGTTTAAGAGTATAGAAATAAAGTAAACAATATTACTTGGAAATAAAAAATAAACTAAGTAAGCATCAAAACAAACACATTGCAATATAGTTACAGCTAACTACAGTTGTGTTACCATATTCTTGAATTCATGGAAACACACAATCTGCCCATTTTCGCCCTGTACACAAAGATATTTAGCAAATTAAGCGACTGGCTTTTTTTCCCCGATCATTTTAAATTTATTTTATAATTTACACATCCATAAAATAGAAGTTTCTTGGGAGGGAAATGCCAGTAGAAACGTTTATTTGATATATGCTTTTTTTCGCGAGAGGGCGAGAATTTTATTTCAAATTTTATAGATATAAGCACATAATAATTTAAACATACCATATTTTCAACCGAATGATTGCATCTCCACTTCACACTAAAATCGCCAACAAAATCTGCAGCAGACATTTGTGCCACAGTATTTCACATAAAAAATAACTTTTTAAACACTTCCCCTTCTAACAAGAGTGATTATTCAGAAAATATTATAATCTTCTCATCTGACGAAAAATCTATCTGCACTATCAAAAGTCCAGTTGCCGCCATGTTTGTTGATGTAAATAAAAAAATCCCGTAACTTTTCCCGAAAGCGTTCAAAGCCGTTTTCACCCAACCTTTACCACGGGAAACCAGTATGACGTCATTCCCCATTTTTCCGAGTTACTCGTGTTTCGGTCTCTGAACGCGCTCATTAATTCATCAGTTTTGACGTTGACTTCATTCAAATTTATAACATTATAAAATTAAGGATTATGATGAATGGTTGCTTAGCAACCATTAAGAGAAAATAAAGAAAATGAAATAAATACATTTGAAATAAGTAAATCTCTAAAACAAATTAGTTTATATTATTGGAACACATATATAAAAAATTTCCAAAATTTACAGCAATAATTCAAAAAATCTGACAAATTTGTAGACAAAATTTCAAAACAATACGAATAAATTAACCGGCAAATTTCAGTATCCATTTATCATTGAATTCCATTAATGAAATGTGCCATTTTCTCTCAAGAAAAAAGAAATTAAAAATCATTGGTTTTGCCATAGAAAAGCATTATTGTGCAAAATAAAATATTCTATATTTTTCGAACGAATGAATCAAATCTTACAAAAAACTATACAGCTTAATCCCAGTGCCTCACTAACATACCCACTTAATTTCAAGCCAATCGGGTGTTTTTTGCGTTAGTTATCGCGGAATAGACAGACTGACAAACTGACAGACATCCAGACAGACAGACAGAATCCAAAAAATTTCGTGTCTCCAAAGTAAGCCTTCACTGACGTTTCGGCAATAAATAAATAAATAAAATAAAATCAGAAGTACGACGTACGTTGGCTCGAGATGTGTGCTAACACTGTTTTATGAATAGTTAGGTCATAATTAAGGTGAAGTTAACACATTCGCTGCCGCTTACGTGATAATGTGAAGATAGTTAATGCCGCACTGTAGAAGTGGGTTTTTCCCAGTAACCGATTTACTTTTTATAACAAAGAATCCGTAAAAGATTTTCCCGCGCCAACGCGTGACTGGCTATTGGTCATCACCCCACATCACGCGCTGGCGCGTGAATAGCCCCTTAACGTTGGCGTCGTATCACGCGCTTTCATGTGAGCGGCAGCGAATGTGTTAAAATATACGAATTTTTAATCTCGTAGTACTCCTCTTTTATATACCTTCTTGTAAATATTTTTGTAAATGATTATTATTAGTTTAAAAATTAAAAGGTGTCTGTCTGCATTCTTTTTTTAAATAAATATATGCAGAAAATTGAATACAAATAAATTCTTATGCTGTTTATTTATCAGTCATATAATATGTATTTTTATTTATGTAAATTTGTATTTGAAGTAACCAGACTAAATTTTAATCCTCGTACTCTAAATATCATATGAAATAAATTTTCCATGATGTTTATGTTCAACGGACGTTCTTCCTTATTTTTAAAACAACATAATTCACTTCATCCGTTTACTTCTATAAGTTCATCCGTTGAAATACGATGGAAATTTTAAAAAATATATTCGTTAAGTAAAATTTTCCACACAATTTCATCATTTATTATCAAATGAATAAAATTATCATTTAGTGCGAAATTACATTTCTAAAAGTTCATTAGACATACAAATGTTCAAACAAATAAGAAAAACATTTTAAGATATTTATTTTATGATTTTAAATGGGTGGAATACAATTTAGCGATTTGAATAAGTATGCAAAAGTTTTTATAAGCGGCTATTTTTATCTTGCTTTAACAGCGGCATGAATAATCCTTTTTTTTTTCTGGACGTGAAAGAATTTCCTCTGTCGTCATTCTTGTAGTACTTAGGAAGCAGACTGAAAAATCACCTCCTCTTCATGTTAACAAAGAGATGTCTTTTTTTTCAAATGACTTTATTTACTTTTAAATTAACCTTTTTCCAGATGTTTTGCATTTCAGACAATAAATATACTTACTAATGCATAAGAGATTTTGTAAAATATTTCATCTTAAGAAAATATTTACGCAATAAATGTGATTTTAAGTGAGTTTAACAAAAACATATAACATTTTATTATTAACCACTGATTAAAAAGCTGGCAGCTATTATGGGGGGGGGGAATAATATTGAAACCAACTTTAATTGATTTTCTAACTTTTTTTATACTTAAATTATCAACATCATGACATTTTTTCATATTTGTGAGTTGTTTAATTGTTATTAATAACAAACCAATAGTTAAAATTGATTGATCATGGTTGTTATACTGACATTTTTCGACACAACGTACTTCTATAATCTTAAATCTAATAATTAAATAGCTCAAGACACAAATATCATCCGAAATGTTACGCTGTATTAAAAAATTCAAAATGTTATAGGATTTTAAATACTAAATATTTAATACATAATTTTCATTTTTCAAAAAATATTTTTATATGGATATATGTGTGAAGAAATATACTATAAAATTAAAAAATGCATCATTTTTCCCACAATATATTTTAATTACTTAAATATCTAGAAAATAGTTGCACCTAAATAATTCCATATTTTTTCACTGAAAAGTTTGCTAAAAATTATTATCTTATTAAATTATTAATTATTAATTATAATTATTAACTTGTAATATTTAAATACAAATTTTTGAGTTTTAAGTAATTCAGTTCTAATACAACTAGCTAACAAGATTATCATTAAAATACCATGGCCAAGGTATTTAAAAGACTTAATTATCTTTCATTTTTAGAACAATTTTTATGGAATGTTAGTTTCATTCAAACCTTTTCTAAACAGAAAATTTTTTTAGAATCTTAATAATCACATTTTAAAATATAAAAGGCTATCAGAAAAGGCCTTTTAAAAGACGTCGTCCTTTATTTTTTCGTCTAGAAAAGGATTTCAGATCTCACATTTCTGGTTATCAAGTTTAAGAAAATCGATTTAGCAAAAATTATTGCAAAGTGTTTTGTTTAAGGACACTAGAGATCATGTGTTTCCCTATATTTATCTCTTGGGTGTATTGGTCTTGCTGTTTTCACAGATATAATGTAGAATATTATTGAAATAAATGTCTTGGCGCTGTTTTCGCATCTTTTTTATATAGCCTAAAGAAAAAAATATGAATTCTGTTTTTCAAATTATTGGTGTGCAACATAAATAAAGAACACAGTTGTTTGATAATCTAGCAGGAATATATCAACATGAAAAAAAATATACATGATCTTCTATCTAATCATTCCCTATAACAAAAATCGTCATTTATCATTGGGCAGCTCAAAAACTAATGTATTTTCAAGATATATAGCAGCATTTAAGAAAGTTCGAGCAGTCCTTGGAATTTCCCCTTTTGACACCATTACTAATAACAAGAAATCTCCATTTTATTTTTTAGGTACAAAATTTAACATGATCACAACTTTTTACTTGAAATATAGAAAATCATTATTATAGCTAAACTAGACAGAAAATCCATAACTATTTTTAGTTGAATTGCACGAACCTTCATTTACATTAACAAAAAGTGGTTTTTTTTACTACTACTTTGCGGAAAATTTTCAGTCTAATTTTTGTACTTTATTAATCTATTTCCTCAGGGAAATATGTGTATATTTTCAGATTAATTGAAAAAGTTTTACCGAAAACATGTTAAATTAACAGTATCAAAAATAATATGAAAAATATTTGTATTTTATTGCTTTTGCAAGCATAAATTGGATTCGAAGTTGAAGATTATGGCATCCTAAAAAATATTTCAGTTTGGGAAAACTTATTGATAAACTATAAATCTACGGCCTACTAACCGAGTGTTTAAGACACCACGTAATTAAAACGTGTAGGATGTTGAAGACTCAATTCATGCTAACTTCTTTACGCAGGCTCTTTGCGTGGAACTCGCGGTTGTGTTTCTCTGGCGTTCTAAAATTTCCTTGTGCTATCTTGTTCCTATATATTGACAATCACTTATGAGTAGGCTTTCATGCCAAGCTCACAAATCAGACGTGCATGTTGTTTAATAAATAAATAAATATAAATTCACGTCGAAACATTTCAAAAATCCATATCAGCAAAAGATACTTACTTTTCATACATCTTCTTCAGGTATTGTAAATTAATAAGTTATTGGGATTTCTATGAAAAAGAATAAGTCCCAAATCAGAGGTAACTTAATTCCATTTTTATTTATATTTGAGTACATTTCGTAACATATAATTTTTATACTATGCTTATTGGTAATATTATTGAGTATGGAAATCATCTACTTTAAACTTGTAAAAGATATCCATAATTAAACTGAAAATTTTCAGAATTTTTGCAGGAAATATAATTGAGAAAAGGTGCCAAATTTTTGGGAAAAATAAACCTGACAGGGAACGAAAGATTCTGCAAAAAAATAGTTCCAAAAAATGCTGCTGGGGAAATATGTGGCACTGTTTATGTCGTGTCAGGAGAGCGAGTTATAAAATAAAAGATTCAATACTAAAATAACAATAATGTCAATTTAACATATCCAAACAGATTCCGTGTGCACTGTTAAAAAAAATCTGAAATTCACGGATATATTTTTTCTGAATTTCACAGAAAAATTCCTTTTTCGCACCAAAAGGACATTTACCGTTACAAATCTGAAAACTCCACGATATTTCCGGAAAATAACGCAACGGATGGAAAAAAAAAAATGGAGACACTCCGCTACCCTGGGATCTCCGTGGCCGAGTGGTCAAAGCACCACGCCACTAAACGCTTGGGAGCGTAGATTGTGGGTTCGTATCCCATTAGCGCCATAAAAAAATGAAAACACAAAAAGTCCCTTTTAATTACTTTTTTCTGTTTATTTTTCTCTTATTTCTTATTAAAAAAAACTTTTAACTAATTAGCCTCCCAAAAAATAAATAAATTGCGCGCGATAATTTCAAAAAATTGTCTAATTTTTGTAAAAAATGAATATTTTTTTCTTTTTCATACATTCATTAAAAAAAACTGTTATTTTAAACAATGATTTTTTTATTTAAGCTAGTTAAAAAAATAAAATTGGTTTTAAAAATAATAAATATTATGCATCAGTCTAACATAAAATAAAATAAACCGCTTACGAATAATCTAACGAATATATTTGAAAGGAAATCTTTGAAAAGCTCAACAGATTTTCCCAGTAACTCATAAAAGACATACTTTATACAGCCTGGCATCAGCAGCTTTGGTTGAATCAGTAAGGACTTGTTCCGCTGTCTAGAGGTACCGAGTTCAATCCTCAGTTCGGCTTGAAATAAATTATGCAAAAAAATAGTAATAGATAATTAAAAAATGATTTAAATTAAGTGTATGGCCACTCGGAAAGTTCGAATTCTTTGACGAATGTTCGGTTCACTAAATTTAAATTGAATTATTATCATTACAAAATGAAACTTTGTAACGGAAAGTTACCCTTTTCCATGTGGAAGTTTTCCTTTCTTTTATTTTCCAAACGGAAAATCTATTAACGGAACGGTGGAAGTTCGGCTACTTTGCTGCCGGTACTTTCACCGTGTATTCACATATTTATTTTTAACTGTGTGGACGCCGTTTTCGTGAACAGCACATGCATTCTGTGTACAGCATGTGCAACAGCAAACAATAAGATGGCTGGGGAATCTGTCATATTCTCCATTATACGTTATCTTTTGACGTAGCCAGTTTATGGGCAACTCTGTGATAATGTCGGATTCTAAATAATCCCATAGCCAGAAATCGCATTGTGTAAGATCAGAGAATCAAGATGGCTATGCAGTTGAAAATCAGCTACTAATGTTCTGAATCTCTGTCGTAGTAGCTGCTGTCTAGGTATTGTCTTTTTCATAAACGCCAGATTTTTTTCTACTCCAAATAAATAAGTTTTAGAAGCATTTATTTTTAAAATTGATCCCATCCGACAGCTATTCATGAATTTCAGAGAATGCATACTTAAAAGAACCTTGCCAACATTCGTCATTAAATATTTTAAAGTACACAACATTAATACACAGCTGGCGTTGAGGTTCCTGATCTGCATATTTACTAATTAATTCACATTGCAAAGAAATTTTTAAATAAATCGATTATTACTATTCAGTTATCCTCACAAAAATCCCCTTATCCTCACTCTTTTGAGAGGTTTTTTTGCATGAAACTTAATCAAGTCTTTTGTCTAATAGCATTTGGCAAATCTATTTTTATTAAAATATATATTTTGCTTCTAATACTGTATTAAGGTACTGCAACATCAAAGTTTAAAGCGCATTTTAAGACATAATGGTGTAAAAAAAGATTATATATTTTCAAGGCCGACCAATATGAGTTTGTCATTAGCGAGCTTTTTAATCTTTTATTTTTTGAGAGAGATACTTTTTCAAAGTAATAAAGAATTCAATTTAAAGCTTCATAAATTATTTTTTATTTACGATACGAGAATTATGTAATTTTGAATAAATCATCTGTGATTTTATGCTTATTATAAACTTTTTTAATAAAGTTTAATTTATTCACATCATATTTTTTAATTATATTGATTTTAAAGAAAAGTCGACAGTTAACTTTACTCTTTTGATACTTTTACACAATTACTTTTTTAATTAGACTTTGAAGTCATTTTTTTTTTTATCATTGAATAGTATTTTTCGTTGATTCATTTAAATAAATCATCACAATATGAAACATAAATAATGTCATTTCATACTACCAAATTTTCAGTTTTATACTTTGTAGAATAACTGTCTAAAATAAAACATTTTCATAGTCAAGCATTCTATTTTAAATCTGTTTAGTTGAATAAAAAAAGAAAAATACTGCGCAGAATTTATCAATTTAAACTAATTTACAAATGGTTGTTATTAACAAAATTTGCATATCCTACGTTTTTTTTTTCCATTTTTTTATTATTATTATTGTTTGAAGTCCAAACTAAAATTATTCAAATGAATGCTATTAAATACGGAATGAAAAAAGAAGACTTGAAACAAATAAGTTATTAAGGAGAAATTCCACTACTTAAAAGTGCTTGCAAAACAATTTGTACTGTAATTATCAAAACTAAGAGGCTTGTGTTTGGCACTTTTCCATGAAAAATGAGTCTGTTTTTCATTCAGAATCTAGAAACATTTTTTCTTGATGACAGATAGAAAAATAAGAATCATATAATAATACTGTTCAAAAAGAGGGCCTAAATCTTTATAGTAATAGTTTTCTTTTAAATGTGCAATGTTTCAACTGTATGCGTGTATCTTTTACAAGAATGTTGTTGTTGCCATTACATAAAATGTCTTTGAATTTCAAGTTTCCTAGAAAAATGTTAGTAACTTAACAGTTTTTTAGAGAGTAATACATGCATAAATATGCATATTTTATTTTATTAAACATGCATAATGATTAATCAATTTTACGTATTTTTAAACACACATTATTATTAATTGATTCTATGTGTGGAGCAAGTAGGCTGTTTGTACTTTAGACCCAAAACCTTCTATGTTTATATAAAATAAAATGTATATAATTCTTCAACGACACAGAAAGATTTTACTAGGACTTCCCACAGAGGGATTAGTCTGAGCGATATTGCTTAGAACAGAGTTTTTAAAATAATATGCTAAAAGTAAAAAGAGATTCTATCTTTAATTGATTATATATTGTCACAAATTGAAATGATAAAAAAGAGCAAGGTGAACGGTACATTTGCAAAATATTACATAAAAATTTTTATACACGGTTAAACAATGGGAAATCAAACTATACAAAACAGTCACGCATAAGTATAAAATTTGAAGAATACAGGTAACAAAGCGCTAAAATATCTTGTATCGGAATTTAAACTCTTTGAAATGACGTAAAGAATCCACACATCAATTTTAGTACCTAAAATTGGCGCAAATCATGATGGTTGAGTAGAATGAGGGATTTTTTATATGGTGTGTACTGCCCTTAAATAGATAGAACAAAATAATTAATATATATAATAATATAATATCTACATCTGTTTTCAATGTATGCGATGAGGTTTTCGATAAAAAATTGGGGTATTCTCACTTAAAAAAGATACATAAAAATCCCGAAAACGCCAACAAAGGAATACAATCTGTCGTTTCGAGTGTGTTCCAGATATGCTCAATCTGATTTAAATGGGTCGTGCATGCTGGCCACTAAATACGCTGATTTCTTTTCGTTTAAAACCCATTCCCATGAAATTGAGATGTATTTCGCTTTAGCATACATAAAATAAAACGAATCGGCAATCATGAATGTAGTAGAGAGTTTACAGAGGTATACGCCGTATACTTTCTGGATTTTTTAAGAATCACCTTATCTCCCTCGCCAACTTCCTCAAAAAGCCGCAGTACATACATTCTAGGATATATTCTATAACTTGAGCATATACTCTCTGCTTAGAGCGTATATTCTCTATTTTTTTACGATTATTCCACTGTTGGCAATACCAATAGCATAAGATATGAACGAGATCTGAATATCTCGTCTGCATAAGCTTTAAATCGTCAAAGTGTCATCACAAGTGATTTACAAATCTGAAAATATTTTTTTCAGTATAACATGCTGGCTCAAATACGCCAATGTGAACTCGATTACGCCGTTTTACCGGAAGAAGGTTATTATTTAACAGGCCTGCAAGTGGCAATTGAGAAAATGTTTCTATGATAAAATTCCTAGATTAGTAAAGCTGAAAAGATAATGTCCCCTCATACTATTTTATAATGGAATTCTTTTCTGGTGACGTGTAAATGAATAATAAATATTTTTTGCGTGGCATGTTCTACAAAATATGTATTCTAGTGCTTTTCATAAATGCATATTAATTTCATTATGTTTCGATGGGTTTAACATCATTAAAAAGAGCTTGGGACTATTTCATCCCATCGGCCGTAATGTAACGGAATACTTTTGATTGTCCCTGTATTCCAATTTATCCGATTTTATTAAAATTTGCAACGACTCAACAAAATTCGACAACAAATAGATATTTAAAATTTCAAACGATTCCGTAGGATAGTTTTTGTGCTGATACAGACGAACGATCAGACGGCGACTATAGTTACTAAATATTTTATATTAATTAGGGACACACCTAAACTGGTCATTGGGGGCCACCGTAATACTTACCCATCATGGATATGTATATGGAAATAAAACACGTGAAAAATATTTATACAATGCATTGCAATTCATAAACAAAATTTAAATATTGTTAACATACATAGTAATGCTATATTAAAGAACTGCTGATGTACCAATTTCGACAAATTATATAAAACGCCAAACTACTCAAGTAGTACCGAACTGCGTAAAAGAAACATCCTTATAACTCCAAAAATAATAATTCTATTAACTAACAATTAACTACGTTGGATTAAGCGTCTCATTTCCAATTAAAATATCCCTCTGAATTGAAATTTGAATGAAATACAGGGTCATGAAAAATCGAAGAATGTGGAAAACAGGATTACAAATATCTCAACAACTAATAATCCGATCGACTTCGTTCTATATGCAAAATGTGTGTTATTTTATTGCCTTTTATGTCCATTCCTTAGAACAAAAAAATTCGAAAATTTTTATATACCTTTCATCAGAACGAATTTTTCGAGAATCCGAAAAAAGTAGTTCCGGATAATCGAGGTTACTGATATTAAATAGGCTTCGTTCCATTCTTACATACTAACTACATACAAAATTTCAAGTCTCTATCTCAATTTATTCGAGAGATAGAGCGTTTACAGACAGACAGACAGACAGACGGACGGCAAAAATTTTTTCTAAAAATATGTTTTTCGGAATCTCCACTATCTAAAACGTGTAAATCCGTCAAAAAAATTTTTCGATTTTCAAAACGATTGCAAGACTTACCCTATACTACGTATGATGGGTAAGTAAAAAACTGTTAAATTTAAAAGCGCACGCCGAAATTGAAAACGCATTTCCAGAAATTATTGCTCAGAAACAGTATTGTAACCGATTTCTTTTGTGTGTCCTTGTAATTGGATTAAAAATGCTATGAATATCCTGTTATAACTTAATCGTAATGAAATTCAGTGGTTTATGTAAATTTCGTAAATTTGCAATAGCGTAATTTCATTAAAATACTCTGCAAAGGATTTCCCCCAATATACCATACTCTAATGAAAATCTTTTGGGTGCCCCTGTAAATAAACTATGAATTCCACATACTTCATATAAAATATCAAACATGCCTAGGAGACCCTATATAAGGTTTCCAATTGCATATAAATCGGTGTATATTTACGGAAGTTTGAGTGTGGACAGACGGATAGACAAACCGAATGCATAAATATTTTTCAGCTTTGTTGGAAAGTGCAGAAAAAAAGCAACCTCACAGGCTGAAGATCACAACCACATCGATTTATTTAACGCAATAAAAGGTACTTCTTGGTTATCCTGTCGATCAAAAAACTATCGCCAAACTATAAGATTACATGCCAATACTGGATTATTGTAAATGCTACTTTCACTTGTCTTTAATTACGATACGCGTGCTTGTTACGTCATAAAGTGATTTTTAATTCAACTTTTAATGTGTATTTCTTATTGCATTTTAAAAATGTATTTATTCTTCTGTTATTTAAAATACAAATTAGGTCAATTTATGTAATTTGACAAAGAGTTTGGCGCAATTGGTCTATGAAATAACCAAGTATTACAAAAAAAAAAAAAAAAAAAAAAAAAAGCTCGCCAAAACATTTAGAACAGGATATGGAACTTTTCCATATAATTAGCGCCAAAATATCATTATTTACATTGCATGGTGATCTGGCTATTTTTGTTTGTTTATTAATTAATTGCTTATTTTTTTCTATATTTATATAACCTAAATTTAATCGTGTTTTTTTTAATTGTTTCGTACTTTTTAAAATAATCGAAATTCATTCAAAAATGATTTTCGCGAAATTTGAGCCAAACCCGATGCGTATATGATATCGCTGCTCTAATTTCATGATACTTTTCAAATAATATCTTTACCTTGGCGTTTTTATAAATCATGGTCCAGTTTTGGCTTCAGAAATTGAGATTTCAAACCTGATGATCGTTTATGCTCATTTTTACTCGTAAATATAGTACAGATTTCATATTTATGAGTAAAAATATAAGCTACATGTTAGCGCGATTTTTTCCCCGCCAAATTGATGTAAACGTTGTTTTTGAATATTGTTATAAGTGTTTTACGATTTACGATTTATTGTGATATTCATATTTTTTATTATATTTTTTATTATGTTTATTACTTATAACTGTTTATCCTTCGCTTCAACTATAGTTCCTTTTTTGATATTACTTGATTATCCTGTAGACCAAAAAATTATCGCCAAACAATAAGATAAAATGCCAATCATGAATGATCGTGAATGTCTCATTAAACGATGTAAACATGTGTTTAAAACGTCATCAAGTGATTTTTTATACCGCTTTTTATTAGTATTTTTATCAATGTTTCACTAATTTATTTCTTCTTTCGTTATTTAAAATAAAAAATAATGTGAATATGTACAATTTGGCGAAATTGATCACGAGATAACGAAGAAGTACCAATATTTTATTTCAGCACATATTTTATTTAAACACGACATAATTGTTTCCAATTTGCATGTCCGAAGGTGCGAAATATAAAAGATGCTAATGGCGGCTATTAAGTGCTATTATAAAAATTATCGCAAAATCTCAAATACCAATACTAAGTTACTAAGAATTGAGACTTTTTTCTTTTAAATTAACAACAAGAACAAAATTATTTTTCAGTTTGTTTCATAAGTTTAAATATAATTAATTGTAGTTAAAAATTGTTTGCGTATTTTCCTTGCTCCATGTGCTTAAATTTGGGAATCTAACGAAAATATACAACCGGTAAAAAGTGACCCACGCAATATTTCTGTGACGTATGCAAATGAATTTGGCTTTTTATCAGTTTTTTAAAAATAGTTTTAAAACTATTTGGAACTAATTTTTGAAAGTAGGTGCATTCAGTAGGTTACTCTCTTAGGTACCGTTTGGTACAATCAGAATCGCAATCCGATATGTATTTTTCCAGATTTGCTTAACGAAAGAGTTATGCTTGACTTTTAATATTGTTACGTACTATGTGTATTAGTCTTCGCTTCGTCAAGACAACTATTTACTCCATGCACTTTGATTCGGTTGTCTACGAAAATATCCAGCCGGTGGAAAATGACGCACACCAAGTTTCTGTGACGTATGCAAATAAATTGTGCATTTTATCAGTTTTTTAAATATAACTTTTAAACTATTTGGAACTAATTTTTCGTAGCTAGTGCATTCACCAGATTACCTTCATAGGTACCTACTGGTACAAATATAATCAAAATCCGACAAGTACCTTTTGAGATTTCCTTGACGAAAGAATTTTTTTGACTTTTAATATCGTTACGTACTCTGAGTATAAGACTTCGCTTCGCTCAGGCAATTACTAGGACTTCCCTCAGAGGGATTAGTCTGAGCGATATTGCTGAGAATACACATTTAATAACTTGCGATAAGTAAAGAAAATGAGACGTTACCTTTAATTGGTCATTCATTGTGATAAAATATGATGAAAATAAGCATATTGAATCATAGAATTACAAAATCTTATATATAAAGCTGCATACACTTTTTTTTATAAAAGAAAAGCAAACCATGCATGGATATAAAATTGGAAATATGCAAAATGTTAAAAGTAATACAGAAAATGAAACACCAAATTTTCCTACATTGGAAATATAACTCTTTGAAACGATGTCATGAGCATAAACAGAAGCTTCGCACCAATTTGAGAAACTATAAATAACATGAACTATTATGTTTGAAGAGAATGGAGTGTATTTTATATGGTGTGAAATCCGTCCGAATAGTTTATTAGCTGCTTTTGGCCAAAAAACGCTGTCTTCACTAAATTTTAATCCGATTAAAAAAGTACCGTGATTAATTAAAATGTTATAGGTAGAGCTGCCAAGTCTCCGGCATTTTGGATACCGGTATTTTAATACAGAAAATGTTTTATTAAATTGGAACATTCTGCGGATAAAAAAAAACTTTTCCTATAAGAAAATTCTGCTGTGCAATAAGCGGGGGCTTGGTATCTCTGTATAGGAATCTTTCGTAATCTACTTTTTAACCTTAAAAAAAGCGACGACCATTTTTCGGGTATAAAAAGTATTGCTAATTGTTCCATTTTGCATACAAGGTACTGATTGTAATATTGATACATCTATGGTGATAAATTTCCAATAATTTTTCAAATCCTATTTATTTCATTAAAAATATAAATCTTTTATTTTATTAGTTTAAAATAAATGGTTTTTAACTTATTTCATAATACTTTTGAAATATCACTTTGTGCGCTCCCGAAGTTTGATTAAGATATCAGCGCCACCTAGCTGATAAATGATGTAACGCTCAGTTGAGCTTCGTTGTCCTTCGAACAACACGTCTGTATCGAGCGCCCTCGCTCTCAAATCAAAGCTCATTTAAATGTTTGCCCCCTGGCAATAATCAATAAAATCCTATGGTATAATAAAATCAGTCCACTTTTCTCTAACGCTGTCGACATATGGTCCTAGCCGACCCGGAGGACAGTTAAATAAAAAATGACTACTTTAATTACTTTAAATCGCCAACGCGGCGTATTGAAAACAAAAGTAAATAAAATTACGAAATTTATTAATGAATTTGAATGCATTCATCTAAAAGGATCGCAAGAAGAGCAGCAACAAGAACGACTCGTCTTAGAAAGCAAAAGGGCTTCTATTTTGGAAATTAAAACGTCATTACGGAACTTAATATTGTCGTATACAACTCTTCCGGAAGATGTCGACATAACTGATTCTTTGGAACTAGCAACTGAGCTAGAAGATGAACTGGAAGATTCAGAGGTAAAACTTAACATTATTCTTTCTAAATATGAATGTGTTAATATGAATAAAGAAAACCCTACTGTTAGTAATAACTTTAAAATTCCAGACTTACCTCTACCCAATTTTTATGGAAAATATGACGAATTTCAAAATTTCAAGTGTCAATTTATGTCTATTATCGGTAATAATAAAAATCTGAATTCAACTCAGCAGTTATGCTACTTAAAGGGTTGTTTAAAAGGTGAAGCCAAAAGGCTTGAGTCAGCTCAAGATACTTACGAATCGCTTTGGCAATCTTTAGAAGAAAGGTATGAAAATAAAAGAGCTGTCATTGATTGCCATATTATTAAACTACTTAATTTTTCAAAGGTACCCGATTCTCCTAATCATTTAATGCAATTAATTGATAATACAAAATGTAATTTGCGTGCATTAAAATTACTTGAATTTGAATCGAATGAGCTGTCAGATGCTTTAATAATGCACATCTTGTTTCAAAGATTGGATTCTGAAATAAAAAAATCGTTCGAAATGAAATTAAATAAAAACGAAATTCCTAAATTAGCTAGCTTTTTAAGCTTTTTGGAAGAAAGAAGTCGTATTCTTCAAAATACTGTTATTTCAAAGGAACAAAAAAAATCTCCGTATAATAACTGGAAATCTGGCACTAAGCCAAACATGGAAAAATCCTTTTTAACAAAATCAAAACAGCAAAAAGGTTGTATTTTAGGATGTATAGACTCGCATTCTTTATATAGATGTGAGAAATTTAAACAAATGAACGTGATAAAGAGATCAGAAGTTGTTAAAAATAACAATTTATGTCAATCTTGCTTAAACAGCCATTTTCCTAACCCTTGTTTATCTAAAAATAAATGCCTTTCTTGTAACAGCAAAGAGCATAATTCATTACTTCATCCATTAAATGAAAATAATACCAGAAATCAATTCATTGTTGAAGACCAGACGGATAGACGCCAGGTGGATTCACCCCCCTCCCTTTCTCCTGATAATCAAACATTTTTCGCGAAGGAAAATGAAATAAATAAATCTTGTGTAATTTTAAACACAGCTGTGATATATTTGAAGGACGGTTCTGGGGAATTTCAACCTTTAATTGCTGCATTAGACAGTTGTTCCTCTTCGCATTTATTGTCTTCTTATGCTGCAAATCTATTAGGATTGCGTAAACAAAAAACTCATATTTCCATTTCCGGACTTAATGATTTATGTTTAAATGCTAAATCATTTGTTAGTACAGAATTAACTAATGAAAACAAAACTAAATCTTATCAATTAGATATGTTAGTTGTTCCTAAAATCGCTAATCTACCACCAAAATATATAAATACGTCAAAATTAAAATTGCCGTCGAACATAGAATTAGCGGATAATAATTGGAATAAGCCGAAACGCGTACATGCACTGATTGGAGCGCAGTTATTCTATGAATTAATAGGGTCTAATAAAATTAAAATTGATGATTCCCAATTAATGTTAGTAGAAACTTTTTTCGGTCATGTTATATCAGGAACTGTATGCAATTCTATCTCAAATTTTAGGGAATATTCTGATTCTTGTTTTTTAGTAACAGATTATAAAAATTTGGAAAAAGAAATAAGTTCCTTTTGGGAAATGGAACAAGTAAGTGAATTAAAACCCTTAGTTAGTGAGGAATTAAATTACTGTAATGAACATTTTTTAAAGACTCACTATCGGAAACCGGACGGCAGATATGTAGTTGAATTACCCTTTAAGATTCAAATGATAGATAATTCTCTGGGAGATTCAAAACAAATTGCCGCTAAAAGATTAAATCAGTTATGGAACCGTTTAGAGCGGGATCCCAAATTAAAGGAATTATACTCAGAATTTCTAAAAGAATACACTACTTTAGGACACATGGAAGAAAATTCCGATGACATAAATCCTGATAAAGGATATTTTTTCCCTCATCACGGTGTTTTGAGACCATCAAGTACTACAACTAAACTGAGGGTTGTTTTTGATGGGAGTTGTAAAACTACTAATGGGAAGTCTTTAAACGACTTATTGTTTAAAGGAGGGATAATACAGGATGATCTTTTTTCAATTATGATTCGTTTTAGAAAACATATTTTCGCATTTACAGTTGATGTAAATAAAATGTTTCGACAAATAGAAGTAAATCCGTCGCATACTAGATACCAAAAAATATTGTGGAGAGAAGGGAGGGAGGAACCTGACAAAATCTACACTCTGAAAACGGTCACCTACGGTTGTGCAAGCAGTCCATACCTTGCCACTAGAGTGCTCCAACAGTTAGCGATAGATGAAGCCAACAATTTCCCATTAGCTGCCGAAGTTGTAAGGAACGATATGTACATGGACGATTGCCTGTCAGGTGCATCAGACATTTCCGAATTTTTTGAAATTAAAAAACAATTAACAGACATCTTCAAAAAAGGTCAGATGGCCTTGCATAAATGGCGGTCTAATGTTATTGAAGAAATAAATCCTGATTATCAAACATTTCCCTTTAATCAAAATGCCGAAGAAATTTCAACAAAAACTCTCGGAATACTGTGGGATTGCACTAGTGATACATTTAACTTTAAAGTTATTGTCAACAAAAGTTCTGACTATACAAAACGCGAAATTCTAAGTCAAATTGCAAGACTCTTTGACCCCCTTGGCTTGCTCGGCCCTGTAATTTGCCGTGCAAAAATCTTCATGCAACAACTATGGTTGCTAAAGTGTGACTGGAATGATAAAATTCCACTTCATGTTGCTCAAGAGTGGGACAATTTCCTCAATTCACTAGTTCTTATAGAAACCATCAAAATACCCAGATGTATTCTTATTAAAGATGCTTCAACTATCCTCTTACATGGGTTTGCTGACGCCAGTGAGAAAGCATTTGGAGCTTGCCTTTATCTTCAAACGAACACTGACTCAAATTCGCCTGTTTGCCACCTCATTTGCAGCAAAAGTAAAGTTGCCCCTATCAAAACTGTCAGCATACCGAGGCTTGAACTTTCAGCATGTCTATTGTTGTGCCAACTTGCTCAAAAGGTAATTAGAGCTATGAAACTTCAAATCGACAAAGTCATACTTTGGTCGGACTCTACGATTTCCCTAGCATGGATAAACATGTCCCCACATCTTCTAAAAACTTTCGTGGCGAACCGAGTGGCTAAGATTCAAGAACTTACCAAAAACTACGAGTGGAGATATGTGCCGTCAAAACTAAATCCAGCGGATGTGCTATCCCGAGGTCAAGATGCAAAATCGCTTGCTACAAATAAACTGTGGTTTGAAGGACCCGATTTCCTGAAACAAGACATTGTAAATTTTTGTCCACAAAAGGACTCTCATAACAAAGACGAACATTTTTTAAAGGAACTAAAGCCAGTTCCGGTTCTCACTTCAATTATAAACTATGAATTTTTGAACTCTTTTCTTACCATTTCAAATAGTTATATTAAATTAATGAGAGTGTTAGCATTTATTTTCAGGTTTGTCTACAACTGTAAAAATCCAGAAAAACTTAAGGGTTCCTTAACACTAGATGAACTAAGAGTTTCTAGAAATTTCTTAATTAAGAGAGCTCAAGGTGAGTATTTTTCATCAGAAATTTCTGCATTGAAAAAGGGCATGTCTGTCCCTGTAAAAAGTAAGTTGAGATTTTTAGATCCCTTCGTAGATAAAGATGATCTGTTAAGAGTGGGTGGTCGATTGACCAACTCAAATTTAAGCTATGACCGATCTCACCAAATTATTTTACCCCCTAGTAGCAAATTGACTAAAATTATCTTTCTTTACTATCATAAAAAAGACTTACATGTTGGTCCTCAAGGGCTATTAAATAGTATAAGACAATTATTTTGGCCCATTAATGGAAGAAACATTGCTCGTCAAGTTGTACACGAGTGTGTTCAATGTTTCAAAATAAAACCTTCAATTGTAAGTCAAATAATGGGTAATTTACCCCCTGAGAGAGTAATACAAGGGCCACCGTTTTCAAATGCAGGTCTTGACCTATGCGGTCCATTTTTTATTAAATATCGCAATCAGAGAAAAGGGATATTTAATAAAGTTTATGTGGCCATTTTCATATGCATGGTTACTAAAGCAGTTCATTTAGAACTACTTTCTGACTTAACTTTTGCTGCATTAATTGCAACACTTAAAAGATTTTTTGCTCGCAGAGGCAAAAGTAATACTATCTTTTGTGACAATGCATCCAATTTTGTTGGAACATGTGCAGAACTAAAGAGATTATTAAATTCTATAAATAAAAACAATGATGATGTATCAAATTTTCTGTCATCCGAGCAAGTTCTCTGGAAATTTCTTCCCCCTCGTTCCCCAAATTTTGGAGGACTCTGGGAGAGAGGCGTCGGACAGTTCAAATACCACTTAAAAAGAACTATTGGTGTTACGAAATTAACCATTGAAGAATTTTTAACTATTACTACTCAAATCGAAGGTATTCTAAATTCGCGCCCTCTTTCACCATTATCTTCTGAATTAGAAGACTATGAAGTTTTGACTCCAGGACATTTCTTGATTGGTAGACCAATTAATGCTCTTCCTGAGCCAAATTTGATTAATGTAAGAGAAAACTTGCTCGACAGATGGCAGAAAACTCAAAAAATCGTGCAACTAATTTGGAAAAATTGGTCCAATTCTTATTTAAGCCATTTGCAGCAGAGATCCAAATGGCTCTTTAAAAAACAAAATGTTGCACCAGGTATGATGGTTCTGGTAAAGGATGGAGACCTACCAGTTTGTAAATGGATAATAGGTCGTATTTCAGAAATCATCAAGGGAAATGATGACAATGTTAGGGTTGTAATAGTCCGGACTCCATCCGGAACTTACAAAAGAAGTATCTCTAATATTTGTGTTCTACCAATTGTAAATAACGAAAATATTAATTAAGCTTACCCTATTTCTATTGAATTTATTATTTCTTATTATTGTATTTATATTAAGTGCTTTATGTGTAACCATTAATTTGTAATAGTATCTGTATGTTATTGTATATTTAATTGTTGTGTATCATTGAACTATCAGAATACTTCAATGGGGGCCGGTATGTGCGCTCCCGAAGTTTGATTAAGATATCAGCGCCACCTAGCTGATAAATGATGTAACGCTCAGTTGAGCTTCGTTGTCCTTCGAACAACACGTCTGTATCGAGCGCCCTCGCTCTCAAATCAAAGCTCATTTAAATGTTTGCCCCCTGGCAATAATCAATAAAATCCTATGGTATAATAAAATCAGTCCACTTTTCTCTAACGCTGTCGACACACTTTTCATTGGCCATTTGGTTATCCCGTCGACCAATTTCGCCAAATTATACAAACCGCCAAACTAAAAGCCAAATTATACATGTTGACATAATTTTTATTTTAAATAACGAAAAAACAAATAATTAGAAAAATATTAATAAAAATATTAATAAAAAGTTGAAATAAAAATCACTTAATGACATTTGAAACACGTGAATCGCATTTAATGTCATTGAATGTGACATTCACGATCATCCATTATTGGCATTTAATCTTATAGTTTCGCTATAATTTTTTGATCGACGGGATAACCTAGAAGTACCGGCCATTTTTTTAAAGCATTTAGAAAATGGTTGTTGTTTTCAGTCAAATATAGACTTTGGTCTATCCGCATTTTATTTTATTATTAGTATTATTTATAAATGGTGGAGAAATATTCATACTTAATCCATAACGTACATAATATATGACTCTGTTATTACATAAGTGACCTTTTTATTATCATAAAAATTATGTTTTTACTGATTTTTGTTAACTCAATCGGAAAAATTTTGTGCTTTGAGCAATAGATGTCCGCATTTCATTTATTTATTTATTTTAACAAAATTCTTTGTATTTAGAGGAATTTTTATTTGAATAGGAAATCCTAATGTCGCTGTTAATAAAGACACAAGTTACAAAAAAAAAAAAGTTACAAAACGAGTAGACGCATACTATCAAATATGGAAAAACGACGAATCCAAAAAAAGACGTCATATGAAATATCATCTTTTAAAGCAAAAAAACGAGGTCTGATTATCGAGCCTACTGATTACAAAATGTGCATTACGTTTAAAAAAATACTGCAAATATTGATTTTTTTTTCTTTTGTGCAGTTTTGGCTTCGAAAGATGCGCTATGTTGCAAAAAGATATAAGCGACTATGAAAACACACTTGGTAAATGTTCATGCTCAGTTTTACAAATAAATATGGCACATATATGCCCTATACACACCGAGATACCTAATTGGTGCCAAAATGGCGTTCAGTTGCCTAACATGCTGGTTATCATATAAATGTCATAATAAATTGTTTGTTCTAAAAATATTATCATTTATTGATTGTTATTTTTTTTAATAACAGAGAATGTTTCGTTTATTCCTTTTTTTTTTCATTTTGAAATAAATAAATAACGTGTTATTATAGTATGCTATATGTACCTGCTAATCAAAACGATGTTTTCGCCTAATTGGCATAAAAAATCTAGCCAAACTCGGTGCTTATATCTCTAGTATATTATCTCAAGTATTTTATTTATGTATACTATAATTGTTTTTAGATACCACTTACTTCTTCTTGTATATAAAAATAGGTAAGTGGCTCCTTTATGCAGTCTAAATTGTATAAATCTTTAAAAAATAGTCCCCGTTGCCCCTTTTTTGGATCGAATTAAGAAAAAAAAAAAAAAAAAACTGTGTCTAATTCCAGTATTGCTCTCAGGTATGCATACATATTCCAAATTTCAAAGTTGTATGCCAACAGGAAATGGATGAAAAATGGAAAAAGATGTCACATATGCAGCAGGGTACATAATTGGCTTCAAAATGGCATTATTTTACCTGAGATGGTAACCCGGCTTTATTTATTTATTATTTGTTTATTTACTCATAAAATGTTAATTTACTTTCATTTCCTTTTTTTAATTATATAAAATATTTCTTTTTATAGTTATTATTATTTATTAATATTTTATTTACTGTAAGTTCTTTTTGAAAATAGAAATTAATTTAAAAATGTGTATGTAAGCGTTATTTGAAAACGGAGTTTTCGGCAAATGCGGGCTTTGAAAAAAATTGCGCCAAATCTGATGCGCTTGTGGTATCCGTGCCTAAAAATTAGAGATCAGAATCGACTTCCACATACAAACAAAATATAAGTTAAAAGAAAACATGCAATAAAAATAAATATAAAGGGAAAATGATGTCATAAAACAAACTTTTTATTTAAAAACGTAATTGTTTCTCATTTTCACACGCGAAATATATAAAACATTCTTTGAGCGATCAAAAAATGCTAGTAAGAGATTATCACAAAATCTCAAAATCAAAGTTTTTATGACATTTTTTTTAATATAAAAAATAACAGTTTTATGTTCCTGCATGGTTAAATTTTAAAATGTTTTATTGCATCCAATATTTCTGAGTGCGTAAATGATTACGATTTACTCCATGTACTGATTCGGTTAACTACGAAAATATCCAGCTGATGAAAATCACGCACACCAGATTTCTGTGACGTATGCAAATAAATTGTGTTTTTTTTTCAGTTTTTTTAATATAACTTTTGAACTATTTGGAATTAATTTTTAAAAGTAGGTGCATTCACCAGATTACCTTCATAGGTACCTTCTGGTACAAACAGAATCAAAATCCGACAAGTACTTTTTGAGATTTGCTTGACGAAAGAATTTTTTTGATTTTTAATATCGTTACGTATCTCTGAGTATAAAGACTTCGCTTCGCTCAGACAATTATACTAATTTCATTTGATTAAAAAATATTTTAGATTTAGGTATTACCTAGATTTATCTCTTATGATGATTTTTTGTGAATGATCGTCTATCATAGTAGAGTTTTAGCAAAACTTTTTCAAACACCTTCGATACACTTCTGTTCTAATAAACTAATAATTCCCCAACATCGTTAAATCTGTAGCTTTTAATAAGCACGTAAAAATATTTATATAGATGCCCTACCTGCTTTTTAATTTGTTCTCAAGTCTTAAGTCAATCATGGCTGATAATTATATACAATGAAGTTCACAGAAATACATAGTCTCGTTTCAGCCGATACAGCACACGTCAATATGTAGGAAGAAACGAGCTTTTTGATATACGAATTGTTTCTGTCCACTAGTAATTTCAGCATCATTTTCCTCGAAATATCACCACATTTTTCGCCCAAACTAAATTTTTGGCGAAATCCAGAATTGGAGCTGAACGAAAACGAACTATCTGTTGATCTCTAGCTATTATATTTTTAAGGGAAAAAATTAAATTGGTCTCTTTATTATTTCTTTATTATTTACTTTTTTATTATTTCTTTACTTAACAATAAAATCAGATTTGCCCATTTCGTTTTCGTTTTAGTTGTTACTAGAATAAATAAAATGGTTTTCGGATTTCTTTTCTTCTACAATCCTTCGTTCTAACATTACGTGCCTTAGAAAATAAGAAGGAATGTGATTCATGTTCGTTCTTTCTAGCTGCTTTATAGTCCAAACATAAATGCAAAGTTTATTTAGTAAAGTGCCTACATTGTCTTTCCTGCAAGTCGAAACAATTAAAATAAAATCGTTAATATATTTTAGACTTCCGCTAATTTTCATATTTTTATTATTAATTCTTTTTTTTTAGTTTTCTATGTTGAATATTTATTACGGAATTTAATACTCTTATAAAACTTTGTCTAAATGCTACTAGGATTTATTATAAATTTAATGTAAATGTAAACGCATTTTGAATCAAATGAAAATTGCTTTTTTTTGTTTATAGAAATCATTCTTCAGATACAAGTATATTAATACATAGAATGTGTTATGTTTTATTTTTTCGTAATTTTATAATTGAAAATTTGCAAATCTATTATTCTGTTTCATTTAGTAAAACCCAGAAAATACGACGCAATAATACGACGCAATTTCGTAAGACCGTGTAATTTTCCTTTTCATTTATTGTTAATTTAAACAATATGCAGATCATACTTTACATTAAATTTAAAGATAAGTAAAAATACTTTACAATGTAGTGTTTCATTCAGTTTTTTATATGTGTGTATATGTGTTTGAATATATTTGATAATCTTAATACTCAGGATGAAGTGAATATATATGAGATATAAGGTATATTTTTATTTTAGAAACATTAACGATTAAACTGTAATCCACATTACAAAGCCTTTCAGCGTGTTCTTTACTTATGACAGCGATGCAGAGATCTTGAAAAAATTGTCTGTGTGACATTTTTATACATCATTGAAATATTCTTCTCAACTTTAGATTTGAAATTAGAATAACACTGTCTCTATGCATGTGTTACATTTATTTATTAAATAAATAAGCAATAATAAATGAATTGAAAATATATTTCAGATATATTCTTTCTTTTATTATAAACACACACTGTTAAAAAAATTCTGAAATTCACGAAAATTTTTTCCCTGAATTTCACAGAAAAGCTCCCTTTTCACAACAAAAGGACATTTTCCGTTACACATCACAAAATTCCACCATATTTCCTGAAAATAACGAAATGGATGGAAAAAAAAAACAAAAAAAAAAAAAAACGGAGACACTGGGTTGTGTGGCAGGCTCCCTGGCTCCCGAGTGGTCAAGGCACCACGCCGCTAATCGCCTGAGAACGCAGATTATGGGTTCGGGTCCCACTGGCGCCATGGAATAATGAAAACATAAAAAATCCCTTTTAAAATACATTTTTATGTTTATTTTTCTCTTATTTCTTATTAAAAAAATCTTTTAATTTATTAGCCAATAAATAAATAAATAAATAAATAAATAGTGTACGACAATTCCAAAAAATTGTCTATATTTCTTTTGTAAAAAAAATGTTAATAAAACTTTTTCATTCATTCATTCATTCATTTATTCATTAAAAAAATATAGTGGTTTTAAACAGTGATTTTTTTAATTTAAACTATTTAAAAAAATAAAACTGATTTCAAAAAATAATAAGTACTATGCATCAGTCTAATATAAAGTAAAATAAAATAAACTGTTTACAAATATTCTAAGGAATATATTTGAAAGGAAATCTTTAAAAAGCACAGCTGATTTTCCCACTAACTCATAAAAGACATATTTTGTATAATCAAGTATGTGCAGCTTGGGCTCAGTTCGTAAGGATTTTTTCCGCAATCTAAAGGTCCCGAGTTCGATCTTCAGGAAGGCGTGAACTAATTTATACAAAATAATAATTAAGTAAAATAACATAAAGGTTTAAAGTCACTCGGTAATTTCGAATTCTTTAACGAGTAACCGATTTATTAATTAAAAAAATTATATTAAATTATTATTATTAAAAATCAAACTTTGTAATGGAAAGTTACTGATTCTTTAAACGGAGTTTTCCCTTCTTGTATTTCCCACAACGGAAAATCTACTAACGGAACTGTAAAAGTTCGGCTACTTTGCTGCCAGTAGTTTCACCATGAATTCACAGATTTATTTTTAACAGTGCATAAGCAAAAATGTTTAACATAAATTTAACGGAAAAAATGTATATATGAATATCTAAAAATTTTAGTGTTAATTCTAAGACATAAAATATTATTTATTTTTCTAAATATATAAATATTAAGCTATCTAATCTCGAACTTCTCAAATTATAAAATATTGTTTAAAAACTTTTTTTAATTGAAAAAAAAAGATAATACGTTATTTTAGTTGTATTGTATATTTTTATTTTGCATTCTACTATATCCCATCTAAAAGTTTTTTTTTTAATTGCATTAAAATAAAAGAAGATCAATAATAAACTTATTAAAAAAAAGAAACATATATACAGGGTGAGTCATAAATATCGAAACAATAAGCCATCTCCTTAAATATTGCCCTTAGACCCATACTTCCAATTGCAAAAATTCTTTAAAAAAAACTTGAAATTTTTCATAAGATAAATTGCGACTCCATGGGGCGGTCAAGTTGAAAAATTACGAAAATGAAATTTTTATACGGCCCCCGTAGGATAAAAATTACAATTAGGAAAACTTTCCTTATTCAGTCCTGAATAAGACACAAAAAGTTGCATCTTCATATCTCCAAAATTCGCAAAGTTATAGCCGTTTCAAAAATTCATGAGGTTTTTAGGGATTAGACACAAATTGAAATGCGCACAATTCAAAAAACAATGTTACATAAAGTTCTAGGAAAAAAATCTATTTTTTGAGTTAGAATTTAGATTTTTTCTTTCTTTGTGATGGTTAGACTTATAGTTTGCTATGAAAATCACATTCTAAAATTTCTCATACAAATTATAAAAGTTTCATGTAGTTAATATTGGTTTAAATAGGATAATCAAAAATCGTTATAACTCGTAACATTATTTATCGGATTTCAATTTCTTTAAATTTAAATATAGATGAAAATCTGATTTTACTTTGGTTGCAGGGTTTTAGTTTTTTAATATTAATTTTAAAACAATTAAAAATATTTATTGAAAAAATAATATAACTTAAAAAAATCTTATTTTTAAAAGCAGATATTTTTTCAAATTTGCCGAAACAAAATTAATGTAAAAAAATCAAATACGATGCTTTTCAAGTTCCTTTTTTTTCGGAAATACTTTGTTAATTACATAAATTTGTAGCACATTTCATGGACTTTTAAAATGTTGTTGAAGATTTTGGATATCTTCTCGAGATAATTTGTAGTTTAAAATGTACAGCGCAATAACTATAACGGGGTAATAACGCCAATCCTTGGCATTAATACCCCGGTTGATTCCCTACAGTGACCGAGCTGCATAATAAAAACTGATTCAAATAAACACAGTTAAAACTGTGCAATGTTTCTAATAATTCTATTTAGGCGGTCCATTTTAAGCAAAAAGAAGCTCACGGTCTGATATTCTTTTTGCCTCATCCTACCCCCCCCCCCCACACACACACACACTACACCTTTATTTTTCTTACACTTTCACAAAAATCTGAATATTTTCAATAGCTTGAATGCAATTTCTAAGTTTGTAGAGTTTGTATTTTTAGAATTGGGCAATCTACATGCAATTATTCCATCTTATTTCATAGTTTTGTTTGCATGGCGTTATTGCAAACGTAGTATTGCATGGCGTACCAATGCTATTTGGCGTTATTACCCACCTATATGGGTAATAACGCCAAATAGCATTGGTCAAGAAATCACGCCATTACATTTTATGAATACATATCTGTTAATTTTTTTTTTATATAGATAGTCAATGAGTTGCTGAATCAAATCACATATTTGTTTGAAAAATAACAATCTAAAACTTAGCCGTGAAAATTAGTAGAACCTTAACGTGGCGTTATTACCCCAGGGTATCTTAACTCATAGATTAACCTCTTTTTTGTTAAGCATCTTTTATAAACTATTTAATCTCCATTCCACAAAACCTCCATTCCATTCCATAAGGTCATTCCAGAACTCTAGGGTACTTCGCTACAACAGTATTCCAAGAAGATGGTGCGCCATTTCACGTACGATGTGAAGTACAAAAATTACTGCGATGCTATTTTATGGAAGACGCATTATCACCTTGCATTTCTTATAAGATCGCCTCCACGTTCACCTGAAATTACGATGTGCGATTCTTGGCTTTGGTGTAACCTCAAAGATAAAGTTTATCGAGAAAACACATGAAATCAGTCTGATTTGAAGGTTTTGATTTTATTGGTTGTGTAATATCAAAGGGTGTTAAAATCAAGGCGAAAATGGTCCAGTTCCCACCGCTAATGTTTTCGTATTCTTTGACTAGTAAGAACACTGATAAAACTAATCGCAGCTTTTACTAATAAAATCTAAACGAATAATTATTGGAAAGAATCAGCTGTTTGGCACTTATATGTTAATATTTTTGGTCATGTTATAGTTTTCTTATTTCAAACCGATCGCAGCCGCCTTATTATCTTCTGGTGTCCTTTGTTTGAACTAATTTTTTTTTTTTTTTTTTTTTTTTTTTTGCACCATTCAATTTCTCATGGTTTGATATGTATATCTTCCAAGTATGAAGACGTTTCATCCACTACTTCTCTTACTAAGGCATCACAAACCGGAATACTTTAATTTGAAACACACTGTATAACTGATTTAGTTCACTGAATATGAATATGGATAAGATGGGTGATTTAGTTTTGTTCAACAAAAGGTAATCCTTAGACAAATTGATTCTCTAAAGTTTAAATAGAACAGAAACCTTTTATAAAATTTAAAATGTATTATATTTGCATAGAATAAAATATTTTCTAATTACAGGCAATTGATTTTTTATATACAAAAGAAAAAAAATGCATATTTTGCGTATAAAAATTATAGAGTTTGTAAAAATTTATAATATATATATTTAAAAAAATGGTTAAAATGTTGACTTTAATGATTCACATTTAGTCCCTGCTTGTTTAATTTTGCTTCTTTTGAAAATATAATAATACTGTCTATAATAAAAAATTTCCTAATACATATAAATAGAAACGGAATAAAGCCTGTCACATTAAAACAAATAATTTCTAATCATTAAAAAGTATATAAATAGCTTTTTTAAGTTTTACTGGCAGCTGAACTAAAAATTTAGTTGTAATAAAACCGGTATAACATAAATTATCACAGTATAAGTAGAAGCCGTGCAATAAAATATTATTAAAAATTTCACATTAACTAATGTTTAGATATAATTCACTGGAAAATGTTTAATCCGTGTTTGTTTAATTTTTCTTTTTTATGCATCTTTAATACAAAATCTCTAAATAAACATGAATAGAAACAGAGTAAAGCCTGTCATAATTAATAAATAATATCGATATATTGAAATATATATTAATATCTTCGTTTCAGATCACTGACAACTACACTAAAATTTAGCTGTAAGAAAATTATAATTTAAATTATCGAGGTATAAGGAAAAAGTCGGACAATGAAATGCATTTAAATGTAAAACATTAATTGAAATTTTAATATAATAATGCATTAAAAAGCCTTTTGGTGCTTGTTTGTTTAATTTTGCTTTTTTAAGCATATTTAATGCAGAAATTTCTAATGCATTAATGTATAGAAGATCGCTTCAAGATTTTAAGACCTGAAGATAATGTAACGTACAAGTATAAATTCATTACTTTGACCCAAACAAACTGACACAATGGGCAACAGGTTGGGGGACTGGTTATATATGTATATATACGCATATACTAATCCATAATAATCCATGGCATACCCCTCCAATAACATAAGGCCACCTTTTGATCATCATAGCAATGATGCTTATTATTATTATTATTTTAAATATACAGTCGTGTGTAAACTTTTAAGACCAGCAGCAGAATTTTGATATTTTGACACAAAGCACAAATAACGTCGAATATTACGCCATCTTATGTGTCGATTGTGTCATATTCGTTTTCCTTGAAATAAATAACTACTCAAGATTCATTCCTTACCAGCTGACTTAATGATTTAAACATAGATGGCGCTGATTTTTTTTATATTTGTAATAGATAAAGTTCATTTTCAAAAAGGGTAAAAATGTTTGCCATGCATAAAGTTGACTTTTCTGAACGTGAAATAGCTAAGAGGATGCATGTTAGCAAGACGACTGTTTATCGACCTGTCAATACATTTAATATTGCGGGAAAGTACACTGACCTGAATAGTAGTTGTCTGTCAAGAAAAACGTTATGATCATTATACTCGTGTGATACGAATTGGAGCTATGCGATCTCCAACACCCTCCTGCTAGAAGGTTAAACATACATTGGATGCAAAAGGCACCGACATGAGTTTGATTACTATTTCAAGACGTTTGACCAAAATTTCGATTCTTTATCCTAATATTTTTAAAGGTGATCTTAAAAAAATGCACACGACTGTAGAGCTGATTCATAAGTCAAAATTTTAGCCTTTGGAAATGTCATTTTACAAATAGTCGTTGTATATTTTTTAAATATATATTCTTTAAAATACTTATGCGAACAGTATAGAAAAATAGTCGATTATTATTTTTCAGAGGTAAAAGGTCCATTGACTAAACAAATGTTTAAATTATAATTCAAAAGGTGCTAACATGAATTCTAAAATTTATTTTATTTTAATTAAGAAGCAATAGTAAATTTTATAACAAATAAAAAAAAATTCAAATAAGTTCAATCAAAATATGGTTATATTTGGTATGCGTTTAAATGTTTAATGAAACAACATACGAAAATTTGATAACCAAACATTTATTCCCCTTTTCTAATGCATATGAAAATATTATTGAATACCATAAAAATGTCAAAACATGCGCATACAAAATATAAATATTTAAAAAGCTATGCATTCATAGACATTTTATTCCAAAGAACAATATCATATTTCTTAAGGAAGACGGGAGGGGGGGAGAATCTAACAAATGAGTATATCATTTGTAATTTTTATGACAAAAGATATCGCAAGATAACGCATAAAATAATCTTTAGATACTGAAATTTATATATGACATTCTGAGATAAATAGGATTTGAAATGAGATTTATATTTCAAAAACTTTATCACATTTTGTGTTTTTCAAAGTCATAAGGCAATAAATTCTCCCGGTTTTTATTAAGAGAAGACTCTACTAGGATGTACGCCCACTCACATTAATGCTACTTTAAAATTTTATTCATATTTATTATATGTAACTAAGTTTTATGAAAATGTATGTATGTAATTTAAGGGGTCACAGTACCTTGAAATTGGTCAAAATATATATTTTCCTTTTTTTTAATATCAACCGAAAGTTTCTTTATGTGTGAATATTTTATCACCTTATTTTTACCTATACGAATATTGTATTGTGAGTTATTGTATATTGTGTTTGTAGATCCAGCGCAATCACCCATACAAATGAAATGATTTTTCATCCTGTTTAAATTTTTACAACTTGCTTGTACGAAAAATACTAAGGCTTTTTTGCTAATTTACATAGAGGTTTGAGTTTTTTTACTTGTTTTTCACGATATATTTAGTATTTTTATGCATCTGTTTAACATTCATGTTTATAGTGTTTTTAAATATTAAAATTGGAAGTTTGTTGCATTTTCTGTATTTATACTATACACAAGAGAAAAAAATTAAATGTAAAATCCCACATGTCCAACATTCATGTACAGCTTTATGTAGTATATTGGAAAGAACATTAAAAAAATGAAGCCAACATAGATATACTTTTTTAAATACCAATAGGGATTTTTAAAATCAATTAAAAATGAATTTTAGTAAAATAGGTTGTTCTACAAGAATTTTTTTTTAGTATTAAGTCTTGCACCACCACATATACTAGAGCATTATTCAAAATTGAAGAAATGGTAACAAAGATGCTGTGTATCCTTAATTCGTGTGTTTTATAATCACACAATACCTTCACACAAGCTAGAAGTTTTTTAGCTCTCAGATAAATTCTGTTTTTCAATTAAAAATCCCGTTAACTCTTAAAGTATTAGACTGATTTCAGTACAAATATCTCGTATAAAAGAGCATAAATATAAGATGAAATGTTGCAGACAGTTTAAAAAAAAAGTTAAATAGTTTCAGGAAAAAATTTCTGAACAATAGAAAATTTCTGAAATATTGCCATTGCTATAAAATAAAAAGTTTTAGTCGCTGATGAAAATTTTCTGTTTCAACCCTTTTGTGACAGAAGCCAATTACAAAATTTTTAATCTTTGTTATCAATTTTCGAAAACAGAAAATTGTATTTTATTGAATCGAGAAAATGCTCCTATTAAATAAGCAAATTTATACTGCTTGGGATAAACCAGGATTCTGAGTGCTTTTATGCGGCACGTATATGGATCGTTTGTTTCCAAGAGGTTAACTCTACCATCCAATGAATATGATTTCCAAATTTTATCGAAGTTGGTCGGATAGTTTTGAGAAAATGAGTCTTAAAGCCTGCATATTTCTCATAAGATTACAATTGGTTTTGTCTTCCCTTAAAGAATAATATTCTCAGAGATGTTATTTATTCTGAAATTTTTCGGCACCAGTATTTTTTTATATTAAACCTTTTCTAAAGTAAATGAAATTACAAAATTTTGCGCATTAAACCTAGATGTGTTTGCAAAAAAAGTATGAGTTCACGAATAAAAATCTAAGATTAATTAAATCTCAATTCGCATATTAAAAAGCATTTGGTTTGCCAATTCATATCTTGGTAGAAAACATCTAAAATCTCCATTTAAGCGGTTGACTCATAAGTTTATCATTATGATTTCCTGCTCCCATTCCTCCATGTTTTCATACTTTTTGGTTTGAAAGCACAATAGCAAACCTACGTGTCAGCTGTTAAAATCAGGTTTTAGGTGTTAACCACCAAGATATGACTTGGCAGACCGCCAGAGATTCAATATGAGAATCGAGATGTAACTAATTCTAGATTTTCATCCGTGAATTCAATGAGGTGATTTTCTGTGCTGCCGCCTCCCGGTCTATATGTGAAACATTTACACGAAAATATAAACTTCAACATTCTCATTTTCAGGAATTATTTTCACGATGAAATCAAGAAACACTACAATTAATTTAATAACATATTCTACGCGAAATGTCACTTACAAAAGAAAAAAAAAAAAAAAAAAAAATATTAGTTTCGATTAGTTTGAATATTAGTTTCGATATGCGGTTTCTTTCTACCAGCAATTAAAGTGTCATCTAATAAGTCTATCTATATAGTGTAACTATGAAATCTATTTTACAGCGCAAGTTCTATGAAAATTCATGAAAAGAAAGAAACTTCTAGCTATAAGAGGCAGAAATTATGCGGGTACTTACGTATTAACGCCACCGCAGCAGAAGTTGCGGTAATGCGCCAATAAAGAACAATCTTGTTGTTCGTGCTTTTTTAGTACTTTTCTTTTTTTTTTTGCTCATTTTCGACGACATTTTTTTAGCGCTTTTTTAGTGATTTACTGCTTTTTTACCTTATTTTTGACGACATTTTTTGTGCGCGTGCGAACAACATGATTGCTCTTTATTGGCACATTAGTGCAACATCTGCTGCAGTGGCGTTAATACGTAAGTTAAATTATGGGACTTAACATGCTTAAAACTTATGCCGAAAGACGATTGTCCCGATTCTGCAGTTTTACCGGCACATGCCAGTATGTTGTTCTATCCTTGCAAAATCATGATACATTATTTGCACAAAAATAAGCACATGTTTAGCGCCTAAGTTTTGTAAATGCTTTGCTAAGAAGACAATTTTGCAATAAGTTAACTACATTAAACATGTAAAATACCATTAGTGCGATTCATCGGCCAAGCTCCATATGATCATTTTGTATTTTATTTTATTTTATTTTACTTTATAATTTCACTTTTTTATTAATATGCACAAAACACAAAGTGTTTAGGATGCATTTTCTTACACAATCGTTATTACTTAATTTAAAAAATATCCTTGGAGAACCCTGCAACTCCATAAGGAATTATTGAGCAATTTTATTAATATTTTATTATAAATATATTAGGTATTACTTTTTCAGATGCATATGGTTTTTTAAATACAGAAATGTATAAAAATAAAATTGCCATTCAAATCAGTAATTTTATACCATAGCTACTTCTTATATTATAGACAAAGGAATAAAAATCTAATATGATCATTCCTTTTAATTGCGTAACTATTCGTTCATTATGTTATAAAACATTTCCTATAAAAATTCAATATTGAATTATTATAATGTACAGTATTTTTTTAACATATTTCATTTACATAAAAATACCAGATAAATTAAAATCGCTTGTTGGTGAGTTAACTGTTTCGGGAACTAAATATTATATTAAATTTAATGGAACATTATTTTTAAATATAAAATAAAAAGAATATTTCCTTAAAATGAATTATTATTTTTTAAAACGAACTCCATCTTGACAGAAATTAATATATTTTGATGAAAATTTTGACAGGATATCATGGTTTAAACAAACCCATAAAATATTCATTTTTGGAAATTAATTTCCTCTTTACGACAACTTCATGCAGATGAAGTGAAAATGCAGGGAAAATCCCTTTTATGGAAATTTTAAATAATTCCTCTCAGGGGAGAAAGAAATTTTATGAAGTAGGTGAATATTTTTCTTCAATAAAGTAATATAATAATCCTATTTAAAATCACTACACATCTGGAAATGCTTTTGCTTAAAATGTATGAATGGAACTTCTATAAAAAATGAACGTTTCTTCATTTAATCCATAAAAGATATTGTCTAATACTTCTATGCACAGTTATTAGATAACGCGATATTTAAATTAGTAACAACTATATGATGACTTTATCATTTCAATGAATGATTTTACTAAATATTTTATTCATTTTCTAGGTAAATAGGAAAGTATATCAAATAACATTTTTACTTTATTTATAAAAACTATATCGTTGGGAGATTTTATGAATTGTTCCCAGTAATTGGTTAGTATGTACAGTTTAGGAACATGAATTCATGGTGGTTAAGCATAAAAAATGCGAACCTAAAGTACGTGTGGAATGTTTGTGCCGATGAAAAAGACATTGTGTTCAACTTGAAATGTGAGAGTATTTTTACATTTATAAAACTAAAATGGAAAATTATACGATTGTGCCAACATGATAAAATTTTTCAATAGAGAGGATAGAGTTTTCAATAGTAGATTCCCACGGGTATTCACGTACAGTCCCACATCAGTCACCGGTTCCTGACACTGAACTTTCCATTTAGACCGCGTCAGTCACAGGTATCTGAAGTGTAGAATCTCTATAAATAAAAGGAATTCCGAGGATAATTAATTGAGGCACAGGAAAATCGTCTGCTAAGAAAATCTTTTTTCATTTTGAACTCTATAAATAAAAGGAATAAAGCAGAAGAAATATAAAACAGATAATGTATTTATCACAAAAAATCGTCTGCTAAGAAAATCTTTTTTCATTTTGAATAAAATTAAATAAAATATTGAAAACATTTGATTTAAACTAAAAATTGTATTACTAAAAGTTTTCTTTTTTTTTCAGAACCTTTTAATACTTTATAACGATGAAAATGACGTATTTCAGACAATGCATTTCTGCATGCTTCCAGTTATTGATAAAATCATACAAATTTCAAGTTCGTTTAATATTGCTAATACGGACCCGGGCAACGCCGGGCGGGTCAGCTATCTCTATAAATAAAAGGAATTCCGAGGATAATTAATTGAGGCACAGGAAAATCGTCTGCTAAGAAAATCTTTTTTCATTTTGAACTCTATAAATAAAAGGAATAAAGCAGAAGAAATATAAAACAGATAATGTATTTATCACAAAAAATCGTCTGCTAAGAAAATCTTTTTTCATTTTGAATAAAATTAAATAAAATATTGAAAACATTTGATTTAAACTAAAAATTGTATTACTAAAAGTTTTCTTTTTTTTTCAGAACCTTTTAATACTTTATAACGATGAAAATGACGTATTTCAGACAATGCATTTCTGCATGCTTCCAGTTATTGATAAAATCATACAAATTTCAAGTTCGTTTAATATTGCTAATACGGACCCGGGCAACGCCGGGCGGGTCAGCTAGTATGATATAAAACTGAAAAGAAAGCATTTTTTTCAGTTATAATTGGAAATTCGTTGAAAATTTACTTAATTTGTTTTATTAAAGGATTATATCCTTAAATAAGAGGCGGATTAAACGGAAAGTTTTAAAAAATCTAATTTTTAATTAATAAGAATTTTTTTATTTCTTTTAGGTGAGGGGGTATTTTATAAGTAATTTTCGTAAAGCTGATATATTAAATCATTTTCGGCACTGCACTGACTATGATGGAAGTATTCAACTTTATGACAGAACAAGAATAAAAACACCAAATGCAGTTAACAGAATACTGAAAAATCATTCAATAACGAACAGTTTGGAAAATTTGGAATCCATTCAATAACCAAAGATGTCTACTTTTATTAGGTAAAAATAAACAAATACGTATGCAATTTGGATATTTTTTTATGTTAAATACTGTTGTCCAGAATTGGGTATGTCCATTAACCTCTATAACGATACCTTAATGTAGCAAAGACTATACAGGGTTGATTTTTTTGCAGAAAAAGGATTTGATTAAACACGGCAAAATGTGCCGTGTCCTTTCCCAACTATCTACCGTTTTTTGTATCCCAAATAAGATCTACAGTTATTTTAAGGCTAATAATTTAAATTTATTTATATTGTTTTAATTACAATCAATATTTTGAACTTCTAAAGTAAAATAAGGTTAAAAATTAAAAGAATAAAAAAAGTAAAAAAAAAAAAAAAAAATGAAAATCGTCCTATTATAAACTGTGCACACATTTTAAACATTTATACAACTTAATAAATACGTTTTTAAATCGTACATTTCTTCAGTCAGTTGGAGAACAAAAAGGGATTTACGATAGAACTTTTCAACTTTCACAGCATAGCACGCTTGTTGGTAATTAATCTTATTTTTATACTGTGTGCTTTGTATTTTAACACTAGAACCGCCATTAGGGGTCAAAATGACCCTTGCCAGATTGTTATTAGACGATTCAAACCAGAATTTTCTTCATCAGATATGTTAAATGTATGCGGTAGAAAAATAGACTAATTAAATAAGTTAAATAGTTTAAAATTAAAATTCTGGTGAGAAACACTTTTTGTAAAACTTGAGTAAAATAACCGGCGTTTCTAGTGTTAATGATATATTTACGATTTTATGTGAATTGAATAAATAAAATATACATCAATTATGATGAAACACGCAAAATTAGTGCAGAGTTTTCGTGTGATGTGTATTATGATAATTAAAAAGAAACGTCTATGAGGATGTTATTAAAGAAAACTATCGATTATTTGATCATTAATACAAGAATAATTATACATTTATTTCTTATAATAAATATTTCACTAATATTTTTTTTTTCAATGTTTATTTTTTTATATCTTCTTTGAAGATAGAAATCATTTCCTATTCAAATTAAACGTAAGTTAGATAATTGATCCTGTGGAAATAGAAATATATTTCTTTCAATATGATTTAGACAAGCTTGAAAAAAAATTGGGAAGGTTTATCTCTTAATTTTTATTTCTTTTTTCGAAAAAAAAAATAATAAAATGATATTTTTTATTCCAGTTTAAAAAAGTATTTGTTCTATTCTTTAAAATTCTAATTGAAGTCAGATTTTCAAATTAATAACTTTTTTTAGGATTTTTTTTTTCAGAAAAGACAATTTAGTTTATTAATAAAAACAATTTTGGATTTCAAAACATTATTTACCATATCATATAAAAAACTTTAAGTGCTTATTTATTAAGATTTTTTTTGTTCATAAAAAAATTTGTTTATTCTTTGAAAGATTTTTTTTCTACGACTGTTATAAGAAATAAAATAGAGTGAAAACAATATCGATCATAACACAATAACTAGAAAAAATATCGATAATAAGGAAAAAATCTCTAGATTTTAAATGCCTCTTTGTGATGGTGTTAAATAGTTAAATAAAAAGTAATATTTTCTGTTAACGAAAATACAAAGAATATTTTTTTATGTTTAAGAAGGTAAAAGCAATAATAAATTTATTGATTTTTATGCTTCATTTCTAAAATTTTATCAAAGAACTAAAAAAATTATTTACAATCAGTCTAGTAAAAATAAGGTAATAAATTTATTATATATATTTTTAATCATAATTTCAGAATAAAAAACTCCATAATTCTAAATTGCTTGATAAAAATAACATATCCAATGGAAAAACAATCTCAATCTGATTTAAAGAATACAAAAACCTGCACAAAAGTACAATGTAAAAAAATCTATTTTGCGTTAATTACGTTAATTACGTACGTGGTACGGGCAAATCACTATCAGCAAAAACACTTTGCCTGTATGACATACGGGCAAATCAGGGAAACGGCTATGCTCAGGACTTATGAAAGCAGTTTTTTCTAAGACTATATTTTTATGTATTTTAGAGCAATGGCAATGTTTCAGAAATTTTCTAACTTTCAATTTAAATATATATATACATATCAAACTAATTATTTTTATTTACAGTCTGCCACATATGATTTTATATTTACAGAGTTTGTCATCATTTTGTTTATTATTATTGAAATCTTTCGAGTAATTTAGGAGTTAACAGAGTTTTTGCTTGAAACATATAATTTTCGAATAGCGAAAAAAACTTAGAATCGTGTGATTTGTGTGAAATTCTACCACAATTTTATCAAATAAATGAATTATTGTATTTATGAAAACTTGAGTAAAGTTTAGTTACATATAATAAATGAGTATAAAATGTTAGAGCAAAATTAATGTAAGTGAGCGTGGTGTCCCATTCATGTCTTCCCTTAATAGTAACAATTGGAAATTGCGTAACAAATGAGGTGCATTCGTACGGTAGAAAAGTTTTAAAAATATCACACTCATATATCAATCTCATAAAATTGTAAATAGTTAATTACAATAAAATGCGCACCAAACAATGTTCTCCCTTTACCATTATGTAATGGAATACTTTTATGTGCTCTTGTAAATGAATAACAAATGTTCTTTGCACCACAGATTATGCAAAATGTGTATTATAATATGTACTTTATAGATGCATATGAATTTTATTATGTTCAAATGAGTTCAACACCATAAAAATGCATTTAAGACATTTTTCCCCATTGACCGTAATGTAACGGAATACTTTTGATTGTCCCTGTAATTCATCTATGCATCCGATTTTCATAAAATTTTAAATGACTCGACAAAATTATGTAATAATTATATATTTTAAATTTCAAACGATTCGGTTTGGTAATTTTGCGTTTTTATATGCGGACGGACGGACGAACTGAACGACAACTATAGGTGCTACGTGTTTACATAATTACGAACGCACCTAAAAATAACTTATATTTTTAAATATTTTATAATCAGAATTACCAACCACATTTCATTTCATTATCGACAGGACAATTCTTTGAAACGGATTCTACTTTATTTATTTCAAATCCTTATGTGCTAGAATTTAAAATAAAAGCCGATTTTGTAAAATTCTCCTGAGAGCTTTCTAAACTTGCGGCTATTTTTCAGTTATCATTATTTTTCTCACGTATAGTTTCATAGTTTTCACTTGGGTCGAGAAATGGCAGAATATAAAAAAAAGATAAAAAAAATCACTAGGAACATTTCTTAAGTGAAAAATATTTACCTTTCATTTACTGTTAATTATAAAATGGTTGTCTAAAAGTATAATGTACTTATTCTACAGTAATGTAAAATCTGACATTTATTTACTGGCTGTATATTTTTATATGCAATAAATATGCAGATAAAATATTTGTGTTGTCACAATGACCGAGGATTAAAACAATCATTCTTGGATTCTTATTAATAATGCTTAATTAACATAAACTATGCACAAGTATATATGCATTGAAGGCGTTAGGTGAATTTATAATATTATTTAATAAATACCATTCTTTCAGTAAACAATACCCATAACTTCCAAAGTGGAACAAATATTATCTCCGATGCATTCCATGCATCCTACACATATCAGAACATCACTATCACACAGTCCATACTCCTCGGTTTGCTTCGATTCATTTTTCGTTGGTGAATCAATCTCTCCACTTCACGTTATTCATCTTTAAAAAAAAAGGTGGAAGGAGGATTGTTGCATGACAATATTGTAACACTAACTGACTCGATCATTCAGTTGTTGAACAATTCAATGATGATTGATTTTTTTCAGCGCTACACGACTTTATACAGGGTTAGTACGCTTCAAGGACCTTTTATCAGAATGTTTGTAAAGTAATATTTGCCTTAATTAATGGATAAAATTACTTTTTGGTGTAGCAATCAGTGCGACTTTGCGAATTTTCTGGTGCAAAATCATCTAAAATCCCAGGAATCTCTTGATGCGTACGAACCCTGTTATATTTAAACATTATATTGACATATAAATAAAGAAAATCTTACAGACATTTACATTTTGTCAATGGTTTTAAAGTGTCAATTAGTTTAGTAAAAGTAAAGACTTTTCGTTTAAACATGAAACAAAATTAGCTGACATATGCAAAAGAGAATTATTTTGTTAAAATTAAACATTTAAATAAGTTTATTTAAATCTTTTCTTAAAATTACCGTCAATGTAGTACTTTAAACTTATGCGAATTCTTTAGGGAAAAACTGAAAATTTTAATGCCTGGTTGAATTTGTTCAAATAATTATCTTTATGACGATAATGATGTACTGCTTTTAACATTTGTATTTAATACAAGGCAAATGTTTTCATTTTCCAATAGTTACAGAAAAGAAGTTGCTCTGAGTTACAGCTAATTTGTAGATATTGAAGTCTGAAATTAATGATACTACTTTGTATAATAATTGGAAATTTCAAATTATAGACAGTCTTTTCAAATACAGAGATAAAAAATAATGCGAGTTACCCTTTGTTTTTGGTAATGCAGCTTAATAACATAAAGCAAAAATGATTAACGAAATTTCAAAAAAAAATATTAAATGCTGTGTTTTTTAAACAAGATTATTAATTGCGGAATATTAATTTAATAACTATTTTAATTTTATAAACATTTTATTAAGTGTTGATAATCTAACTCACAGTGTAAATTTTTAATAAATCTTGTAGCAATTTTTTTCGGCTAAGTCAAACTACTGTCTATCTAAAAATTAAAGCCAAAAAAGAATTTCTTCTTACATATAAATTTAATTAAAAGAAATGAAAGTTTATAATTTACTTATTAATTTCGACAAATTTACTTCAACAAATCATTTCAAAAAATAAACTATTGCATTATTATGACCCATAAAATCTCATAATAATTTGACATTAAGTATCACAGTATTTGTGCACAATGAACAATGGTTAAAAAACCAATAAATAATTTTTCTCTATTGGCATTTCTCGAAGTTGGAAGACGAGAGGTGCTGGGTTGGAACATAATCGTGCCCGACGACCTAAATATTCGGGGTTTTTCCGTGAATTTCTTTAAAACTTGAAAAAAACTTGCATAAATACGATGCTCTTAGAAAGACCCCCACCACCATTCATGGAGATAATCGGCCTTCATAAATAACGCCAACACTTAACTATTAACCATCATTCCTTATAATTTGTACTGAATAGATTAAATAATGATTAATACCGTTAACTTTTGTCCCCATGAAATTGAAAATTGTACATTATTGGTCAGAATTCATATATCAATTAAACAATGTCATTAACATATTTTTCACGAATGCATAAAATATAAAAATATTAAGTAACCTGAAATAAAACATATTCATTTAATGTGATGAGTAAAACATAAAAAAGGAAGACGTGTTTTGACACATGCAATTATTGTTAAGTGTTAATTCTGATGAAGTGTACACTACTTTTGTAAAAGCAAGTTATTGAGAATACTTACTCCGTTGAAACTACAACTTATCAACTCCATTGAAAATAAAACAAAAGCGTTTTACACATTGAATTGAAGTACAGTCGATTCTCATTAATTCGAACTCGTCGGGACCACAAGAAATGTTCGAATTATCCGAAGTTCGAATTATGGAAAATATGAAATAAAAACATACTTAATACAGTACTATTACAAAGGAATTAATGTTATAGTGTTTTTTTAATATATTTCGTCTGTTATCAATAGAATATGACTTAATAATAAATTAGAATGTATAAATACATAAACTAATCAAATGATTAGAAACAAGCACAATGGAAGAAAAATTTGAGGTGTCGCTGACGGACAGACGGGGCACCAAAAAAGTGGATATCAAATGCATTGGACTATATGAATACTCGTTCGGATAATTTTCACATCAAAGAAAGAAAGTTATTCAAATTATATGAAATCCGTGAGAAAGAAAAGAAAAATGAAAAATCTGAATTCTCGTTATTTCGAATTAAACGAAGTCAAGAGAAAATGAGTTCGAATTAGTGAAAGTTTTTAACGTTATTCTGCCTTTGAAATTTTTTGGGACTTCATGTTTAGTTCGAATTAAGCGAAGATTCGAATTATCCGATTTCGAATTAACGAGAATCGACTGTACTAGTTTTCAAATTAATGAGTTTTGTTTTCTGAGATAATTGACAGAGATTTTTTGTTTCAGCAGTTCTTTATTGTCAGTTTAAATTATGTGAAAAGAATAAGAGAAGTATAATAATTTATTATAACAAACGTATTAAATCAAATCAACAATTTTATTGTTTAAATTTTTGTAATTGTAAGAATAAAAAATGTTTTATCTGCTAATGATGCATGACATAGTTTTGTTATATTTTGCTACAATGAATTTCTATGACTTTCCCTTTGTTTTGAAAATCTGAATTAATTTTTAAAAGGTAAAATTTATCTCTTATTTTCATTCTTAAGAAGCATTTTAATTATTTCGAATGTTACGAATGTTACAATTTTTTTTCTGTTTCCATAAAATAATAACTGTTTCTTTTTGGTAAACAGAAGTGTAGCCTGCATTACACAAAGAATTTTTGTGTATTTAGTGAAATAATTGAGATATCTCCAAGTTGGCGTAATATTTGGCAAAAAAATTCTGTCTCAAAAATGGGTGATATTTCGCAAAGTTGGTGACATTAGGTAACGGAAAGCCCCCTCCCCTGGTAACTTTCTTTATAGGTATCGAAATGCATTAAATTCTGTTCCATGTTTTTCAAGGTGACCACAGAAAATTCTAGCATTAAAAAATTGTGGAATATTCTCGATCACCCTCTTGCTCTCCATTGGGCATCAAAATTCTCTGATTACTGCATAGAAGGAAAGGAGTCTATTTGCACGTACTATATTATACGGTCTCACGAGGATTGTGGGGAGAGGAAAATTGATTTATTTATGTGCTCCTCATGTTTTAAACATCCTTTAAAAAATTATATTTTTCTTTCAGTTTTTTGTCAATCATTTGTCTTCTTTTGTTTACTTTTTATTGTTTATAACTAATCATATGATTATTTTTGATTAAATATCTTAGGCTAGTTATCTTAAGTTAGGGATTTTATTATGCAATTCTATGCAACAGCATTAATTTATATTTGAAAAAAATACTTCTTTTATGAATGAATATTATAGTCTTGTTTATATCTTGAAATTTTAATTTTCTATAATACTCAGTGTTTATCATATTAAGAGCCCTTTTCGCTAAAACAAGCAAATGACATGCCATACATTTATTTTTCTCAAGCTGTATTAAGATTTAAACATCTTATAACGAGTCACAATCTTATAACGAGTAAATGGTTCTATAACTGGCAATTGTTTTGTAAAATAAGAACATTTGAAAATAATCAGAAAATTACATCAACAAAAATTGCTTCATATTTGGGCACTTTCTCCTGTTTAAAAGCATATAGTGAAAACATTAGAAAAAAATCTTTTTTGATATTCTCGCTTGATATATATAATTATTTCATTTACAAAAAAAGTAAGGTATTTACCAGAGCAAAACAAAACTTACTTATTTCAATGGGAAAGTATTTTCTAGAAATAACAATGAAATATCCTTGAAGATGTAGTATTATTATTCGATAAAATTAAGAAATTCTAAATCGAACAATGTCATTAAGAAGTTTTCAATTTGTCATAAGATCTGGAAACATATTTTTACTTATTTTTAATCTTTTAAAGGAACGCGTTAAAAATCACGTACGTCAATTCAATAGAAAAATTGTAGTTTTGAAAAAGCATGGTTCCTAGTTTGATCTCCATTTTTATGAAAAAATTTTGAATTCATCCCTGAAATAAAGAATGGTATTTTATTGTGTATTTAATAAGAGACATTTCGGGATTATATGAAGTAATAATTATTTTTTTAGAAATTTTCTGGATATATTTGAAATTTGATATTGAAGTTTGAGGATAAAATTGCAACCGTGAGAAAGGGTGTTATGTAACCAGGAAAAAAAAAACAGTAAAATTAAAAAGAATATTGTCCATTTAAACTGATTGCATTGAGCTCACAGGATATCCACAGTACTTGTATATTGCAGCCTTATTTTGTCCAGGAATAAAAAAACCCACGAAAAACAATTTAACGGGATGGTGGATTAACTCCCCCGTTTCCCTTTATAGTTAATGAATGAACCCAGAAATCTAATCAGAGATACCGTTTATCACAATAAACCTCCATTGGAATTTGAAGCATATCGGATAATTCTGCATAAAACCCTATTTGTTTAATTTAAGAAGAGTTATACCCCGTTCTCCTCTTTATACTAAACAAAAGAATACCAAAAGTAACCATCGAAGCATCTTATCAGTGAACTTATATCCGAAAACTGAAGCAAATCGATTGAATTAATTTAACTTATTTAAGAGGGATAGTCCCGGATTACTTTCTTTATGCTTAACCAGCGAATTTCGAAAACAAATCAGGGATGCGCTTTATCAGACTGAACCGATACCCAAAATTTGAAGCTTATTGGAAAATTCTGCACAAAAAACCCTTTACCTAAGTTAATGAGCGATTACTCCCTATTCTCTTCTCCCCCTTCATATAACCAATGAACACCAAAATTAATCATGGAGGCGCTTCATCAGAATAATCTTATATTTAAATTTTAATGAAATCTAATAATTCAGCATCAAAAATCCATTTATAAAAAATAAGAGAAGGGAGATCAGCCCCACCCCGACCCTTATAATAAGTTTAGTTATAATAAGTTAGCCCTTGTTAATAAGAACCTTATTAAGGTACCCTTATAATAAGTTAAAAAATAACTTTAGATTTTTCTAAATTCTTTCATACCCTTTTATTTAGATACATTCCAAATTTTATCAGAAAATGCCCTCCTGCGACAATTTTGGCAAAAAAAATTGTTTTTTGCTAACCATCTTTCACATTCCTTTATTTAGACATATTCCAAATTTCATCAGAAAACGCCTTCTTGCGACAATTTTAGGATAGTAAAATTGCTTTTTTTTTTGCTAAATATTTTTCAGATTCCTTTATCCAGATGCATTCCAAGTTTCCTATTTTTCTGGTCAAAAGTTCTAAATGGAAGAACTCTATATACACCCAGTATAATGCATTTAATTTTTACCAAACATTTTCAAATCACCATTTATAATAATAATACTATTTTCTATTGCATAGATCAGTAGTTCCCAAACTTTCTTGGTACCAGATTCACCTTTCAGTGAAAAAAAAAATTTCGCGACTCACCTTTCTGTAAAAAAAAAGTTTTGCGACCCACCAAAGCAAAAGTTGTATATCAGTATAGCAATTTTTGAACGATCTCTATACACTGCAGTATCCTATTCTACAATAAATGCAAATTTCATACGAAAAATGCATTATCAAGAAAAATAAGACTCGGTAATCTCAATGTGTAAGTGAATAGCAATTTAAACAATGTACAAATACAAAGATAGTTTAAAATACGTTAAATCATTATGAAAACATAACTTGATAATCAATGAGATTTCAGCTACTGGTTTTTACCAATGTGGGAACTATATTAACACGCAGTTTGTCTCAGTACATATCTTTGGAAAACAGAAAAGTAGAAAAAGCATGTTATCATAAGCACGAAGTGTTGAATTTCATCAATGATCTTACAGCTGATTTAGACATTTCTCGATATTTTGTTCGTATATTAATCTAGAAGGAATTAAGGATTTTCCCTTGAAATATTATTTCCTGTTGAAATTGTCATATCTTTTTAAACAGATGAAATAAAATATATATTTTGATGAAAAACCTCGATTTTTCCGCGACCCACCAAAATAACTGTCGAGGTACACCAGTTGGTCGCGACCCATAGATTGGGAACCGCTGGATAGATCATTTGCATAGATCATTCATAACAAAGAAAAGCAATCATAGAGATATAAAATCAAAAAATAAAAGCTATTATAATACTAAAGAGAAGAACGCACAAAATAGAAATCTAGTTAATATCTAACAACGGAAATCTTGTATCTTGTCCGAAATATGTTATGCATTTAATTTCTAATCATATAAAAAATCACGATTGCTTAAAATACCAAGCAAAGCAGAGAAATATTAACATTTAAGTACAATTGACATTTAAAACTGGATATAAGTTCTAAATATATTGTAAGAACAATTTTAGATTATATCTTAGAAAATGTTTGTTATCCTATTTTTATTACAACAAACTTATAAATTCTGAAAACTACAATAATATTTCGCAGATTTAAGATACAAAATAATATAAATTAATCATTTATTTGGTGTATTAATGTTGATTAATTTCTATTAATGAAGTAACTGTATTATTGCACTGATATCTATTCAACAAATTTTACACGTATTCTTCAAGAATATGTTGCGATAACGCATTTTCGCAATGACTGTCTTGCACAAATTTCTTCAATTTTCAGCACAAATACTTCATAAAAACATACATTAATAATTTCATCACATGAATTGAGGCAATAAATAGAAAGAAAATCAACAGACTGCATTTTTCGTGGCCAGAAAATTAAGCATTCCGAAAAGAGTATAAATCAAGTAAACATAACGCTCTTCAAGAAACTAAAACTATTTTTTAGGCTATACAGTGAAACCTCCAAATAAGGGATACCTCTATTTAAGGGACAAAAGTTCCGGTCCCAGTCCCTTGGTATAGGAAGTGTAATGTATTTACCTCTGAATAAGGGACACTCGATTTAAGGGACACTTGAAAATGAGATCAAGGCGTTTCTTACACAAATTTTATTCAGTTGAAATCACTTTTTAAAAAAAGTTTCCTTCAAGTGCATTATTTCAAAAAGAAGAAGAAGAAGAAAGCTTTAATTAAATAACAAATTTTAATTTTCTTTGTTACTGGTATGACAAAAACAAATTTTGCAAAGAAATGCTGCCCATTCACACCGGTCATATGAGTGGAAAATGTTACAGGGGTTGATTTTTGCATTTGAGATAATGAAGCAATCTGTGATGAAAATGAAAATACAGAATTTTGTGAACTCATCAGATAGGCATATTTTATTGAAATAAATTCTTTTAAAAAAATGTTGGTACAGAGGTATGCAACTCAACTGATGAGCATCTGTTTATCCACAATTCAGATGAAGATATCGAAGTGCTTTTATCCCTATTAGAGCCAGAGGTGGCAGTGCAGATAATAATTTTATCGAGTTCACAGCTGAAATTCCAGAATTGGTTAAAACTCAATTCAAATATTAAAACACAATTGGTCTGCCAAGTCATATCTAGGTGGAAAACACACATAAATCCGATTTTAGTGGTTGATATGGTGATTTTAGTCGTTGAGTGATAAGTTTTTCATTGCGGTATCCTGCAGCCAGTCCTCCGTATTTTCATAGATTTGAGTGCAGGAAAATATAATGGTAAATCTACGAGTCAAATTTAAGATTTTTAGAGTTCAGATTTTTTGGTGTTTTAGTAGACTGTTTGCGTTTTAACATACATATTGAGTTTTAACTAATTCTAGAATTTCTGTCGTGAACTCAATGAGGTGATTGTCTGTGCTGCCACCTCCCAGGCTATATTGAAAAGAATGCTGAAAATTGTGAGGGATGATTCTGAAAATGAAAGAGAAAGGGAAATTGTGAAATAAAGAACTTCACACATGCTTTAAAATATGCAAAGCAGTTGAACACTTTTTTCGTAAATATTGCTTATAATGAATGACTAAAAAATATAAGTATGATAAGTGAATATCTGAAAAGTTTAGTAGTAGAAAAACTGAAATCTGCAAAACAGTCACTTTTTTTATGGATTACTTCGCAAGTAAGATTTTCAGTGTTGAATTCAGGCACTTTTCTCCGGGAGGGACTTTAGTAGCTCAGGGAGGGGACATTATAGAGTTCCAGGGGAAATTGTACTTTTTGACTATTGAAAATGCAAAACTTCAAATTTTCCGGGAGGGGAGGCATTTTATTGTTCCGGGTGGGATGTCACCCCTGAATTCAACACTGGAGATTTTTTATAATATTATTGCACTTTTTGCATTATAGAAACATTTACGTAAAAAATATAAATCAATAACTCAACAAATCATTTACTAATTAAGTAATGAATTAAAAAATTAATTATTACTTTTGTGCCTAATTGATGCAATTTATAACTTTTGGGTACATTTAAACTTCATTCTAATATTTTGTTATTTTTTTTATGTCCTTATGAATGATTAATTTAAAAAATGTAAAAACTCCGAATAAGGGACACCTCTATTTAAGGGACACAACGTGTGTCCCTTATTCTGAGGTTTCACTGTAATACCAAATTGCCAGACTTGACCTCAATGGTAATTCTATTCTTGGTACATGCCGTGAGGTTAAACGGCATTCTCTCAGGAAGAAAATGAAATTAGAAATGGAGCTTAGAAACAGTACAGCTTTCGAAGTATATAATTAAAATTTCATAAAATTGTTCTGGTATTATTGACTAAAATTAAAACAAGTAATTAAAGGTTTAGAAAAATAACCTAAACATAGTTCTATTTCTTACCTAAAACAAATTTAGTAAACAAAAAACCTTTTTAAAAAATATTCTATAGATACTAAGATAGTTGGTGGAGTATAATTTTATTGATCGAAAAAGAGTAAAAGAATGGAAAAGAAGGGCTAATGAAAGAATTTCACTGAAGAAGGTTTGTTAGACGACTGCGAAGAAAACGTAAAATATTTGAAAAAAATAGACAATTTCATAAATTCGGGAAAAAAATGTAGACGAAACGCATGAAATGGTACTGACAAACTAAAAGAATAAACATATACTGCTGAAATAGTTGGTAGCAAAGCAGAAAATTAATAGAGAGAAACTAAAATAAATACAAAGAAATTATTTAATAAGAAATAATTACAAACAAAGTGTAACCTGGCAAATTTCAACGGAATTTGTCTGGGAAAGAAATGTTACATTGAATTATGATCAAGCTATAAAATTAATTGCATTAATTAATTCACTGAACATTGATTACTCCCACTCTTAAAATATATATTAATTTAATATAAAATTATCAAAGAACTAATTATTTATGCTACACCTGTTCCGAGATATTGAAAAATGAAACTTTATTCGTTTACCTAATTAGTAAAATATAATCAAGATAAGTACTTATGATGAAATTATAATTTTAAGTTTTATGTTATGTATTATAGTATGAAAAGAGAGAAAACATTAATCCACTTTTACAAAATCATAGAAGAATTATGCTGCACGAAATCTAACCCTTGATGTCAGTTTCAATATCTGAAATATTTACAGAAACTCTCTGATATCCTAATTCGCTTTTATTATTATTATTATTATTATTATTATTATTGTTGTTGTTGTTGTTATTATTATTATCATTACTACTACTACTACTACTACTACTACTACTACTACGCTCAATAGAATATTAGTAAACATTCCTACAAACTAGAGGTCGTATTTGTCATCTTCAAATTTGCATATGAACAAGAACATTATTGACTTGAGATGCTAATTTCAATACCTGAGAGTACAATTTATAGACATGTATGCCTTTTTAGACCCATTTGTGGTAAAAAAAAAATTATATTTATGAAAGAAAATATCTCTTTTCTTTTAAACAGGACGTGATTTTGTATCACTGAAGAATTGCATCTAGCGCATCAAACTCAGTATCAGTGGAATGATAAAATATTGAAATATAACAGTTTTATAAGTGAAATGAATGTTTTCGTGACGCGAACAACAAAAAAGTGACGTCATTTTGTTAGAAATTTTTAAAACATTGTTATTTGTAATGAGAATATTGCTTCATAAATAATGGATATAATCAATAAAAATAAAGAAACTCCGTTTTATCTTTTGTTTGCGAGAATGGGGGTAAACAGCTTTATAACATTTTGAAGTCATTTAACGAATATATTCACAAATACTCTTATCTTTATATCAAATATAAAGATAAGAATATTTTTAAAGAGCATATCTGTAAATGAAAAGCTTATAATTAAATATAAGAAATGTTATCCAAATTGTTATTTTCAAAGTCTATATTAATCTAAGTTACTCGAAAAATATTTGAAAAGTGGGTGTTACCATTAAAAAAAACGAAACAGGTGCAGTTTTTAAATATGTCGATGCTCTCCAAAACAGCAATTCATGTGCAACATTTAAAATTAGCTATTACTATTAATACAGTTGTATCAGTTGCCTGCAGTTTAAAATTAGAAGAGACGGATTTCTATTTTTTCAGCTATTTTTCACATGTATCCATCATAAAAAGAATGACACATACTCATTAGATTTTTGTTGTTTCAGGTATTTCAATCTGTTGCGCATTGGCAATGTAATTACGTCAAATTGTTATGAATACGTATCCTGTCTTAGACGTTTGTTTTGCTCAGTTGGAACGATTTTTTTATAAACAGTATGATTGGGAAAAATAGTATATATTAAAATTATAAAGTAAATCAATGTCTGTGAACTTTTCTATTATGATTTGGTTCATTTTGTCTATTTCTATCATTTTTTTTTTGTCAAGAAACAAATAATAGGACGAAGAGAATATTAAACTTTTCTGAATCATCAGGTCCCAATAACTTGTTTGGGATCTCTTAGTACTGTTTAAAGATTAAATAATCAAAAAACGCTGAAAAAGTTTAAAAATTAATTTTATTATTCAATTTAAATAATCAAATTTGACACAACTTTTGTTCCACACATACATTCCTTAGAGGTGTTAACAACAACTGCAAAGAAAAGTTTAAATTACATAATCATACACAACAAAGTATTTTAAAGTTTTATTGTATGCTCATTTTTATTCTAGCCTGTAAATTATTTACATTCTATTAAATTTCGATTTATTTCTATAATTGCATGCTTTTATAAAAAATAATATCTCTGAGCTTTCAAAGATTTCAAAAATTGCTTTGATACTGATTTCACCAATTAGGGTAAGAAAATCCTTTACTGATAGAAATGATGAAATTTTGGAATATAATTTAAGAATAACCTGTTGTCAAATTCTTAATACTCTTTAAGGATTTCACTGTATTTTTAACATTATATTTCTTTGTATCTTTTATTTTCAAATTATAACAGTTTCAATTTACAACAGTTTTGAATATTTCACGAAGTTAAACTCCCCTTCGAATATAAGTATCTCCTTTTAAATATCTGAAATTCTACTTTTTAAAAAAAGGGCCATTATACTTCCTTTTTAATTTTTATTATCTGATGCTTTAAATCCTGTTGTTATTTTTAAGAATTTATTTAAGATTTTTCCTTATTACCCAAATGATTACACCTTATGCAAGTTATTTTCATAGTATATCTTTAGAGCCCAACCAAATATTTTCTTGGTTGTGTACTGCTTAACATATGCCGCTTTTATAATATGTAGTGTTAGTTATTTTGTTGCTGATATCTAAGACGTTGGGTGTGGAAATAGCTTATATTTCCCATTCAAATGATTTCTTTATTAGCCCTTAACTGTAAAATAAACATATATTTTTTACAAAAAGTGAGGAATTTTTTAAACATAAAATTTATTAATGCCTTAAATTTTAATCTTTAAAAATCGTTTTTCCAAATGGTTGCTGTAATTTGTTAAATTACATTTATACTTATTTATTTATTTTATGACACCTAATTTGTTATCTGAAAGAAATGGTATATCAGGAACCAATGAAAAATAAATTTTATAATTTTTCTTGGTTAAAAAAATAATATTATTTATCTTAAATCCAACGAATAATGTTTTAAGTCACACTTTATGCGATTTTGACCAATAACTAATTTTTGAAATTCTATGCCATTAAATGCATCAATACTGTATATATATGAAATAAAAATGTCAAATAACTTCGATAAGAAGTTGTACTTATTTTTCTGATTTATTCCCACAATCTTTAATCTGGATTATAACATATCAGTTCATGATAATTTATGAAAAACAAAACTGGAGAAAAAACGCTTCTCACAAATCTCCAATTTCAGAGTTTAAATCGATTTTTAAGAGATATTTTAAATTATTGAAATATAATATATATCATATTTAAAAGGCAGTATTAAGTGTTATTTCAATTATTAATAATGACGTGTATAATAAAATTTAATCAGAAAGTGCTCCGTATCTCTAAAACCAGATTCATTACTCCATCAGAATCATTAATCATCTTTCTAAAGTATCCTTTCATAAATATATATAAAAGGTTCATGCAAATGATGTTTGGATTACAGATATTTACAATAAATCTTAGATATTATCGAAGGAAAACACTTTAGACAAAGATAAATAAATTGCCGATACGGAGATAGATTTATTTACTTACATTTAATACTAGATACGGTACTAATATTTAATCTTTTTTTTATCGCATGAAACACACGATTTTTCAAAAATCGTGATATAAACGATAATCCACTTTCATTTTTAGATCTAAAATAATGATTTTTTTTCATATACAGTCTCAAATTTTTTTTTATTTTTATTAGTATTATTATTTTAAGAGCTTTTGGTAGTTTATTTTCAAAGTAGTATCAAAAGTAATATTTGACTGTAATGAAAAATATTACGGATGTTTTTAAATTCATGATATAGTCTTCATGCATTTTCGTTATATTCTCTTATCTGCTATGATTTGCAATGCTATTTTTCATTTTATCGAATGTTATTGATTTAATTTTAAATAGTATACTTTATTGATTTTAATCCCTCTTCTTAATAATTGCTTATTTCACAACCTATATTTAAGAAAAAACAGTTTCTATGCTTCTCATTTATGGTTCATGTTGGGATATAAATAAATAGAAACTGACCTACAGTTTTCTAAAACATTTTTTCTATCATTTGATATTAAAAATAAAATACCAATTTTATATGACCCCACCCCAACCAATACTCTGCTACATCTAAACACTACATTTCTAAGCACTTTAAAAATATTTTCAGTAACTAATATAGAAAACGAAATAACTTCTTTGCATTCCGTGTGGTATAATGGAACATAAAAAAATCAGTAATTCTCTAGACCAAAAGGTGTCGATATATCTCATTATGCTATTATCTCAGTATCATTTTTGATTTAAAGTAATTTCACTAAAAGGAGTGAATTGGCACAGATTTCATGGTCAGTAGATTTCTAATCTTAGATTTGAGCAATATGCCTCGCCAATTACTGTGAGCTAGTACACTGTAAAAAAATGGATCGATCTACAAAAAAAATTTTAGTGATCCTTGTAAATACTAAAATTTTTTTTGTTATCTTACTCGGTTGCAAGGAATCTGTAAGAATTACTAGAAAAAAGCTGGCAACGAATTGAGTTAATAGTTTTACATTTTTAATAGCTATTACTAAAACTCACTTGGTATGGTCGTGATAGCCTAGTGGTCATAGCACCAAACACCCGTCTGAAAGTACCCGGTTTCGATGCTGGACACCGCCAAATATGCACCAATGTAAGTACTCGTTAAATAAAGGAATTATGAAAATTCTGTAGTAGCAGTTACCATGGGTAATGATCTCTGGACTTTCCTCCACTTTAAAAACATTTAAAAATAGAGCAGGTAGCAATGTTTGGTGCTGCCATCTATTTCTGCTTTACCGAAAATCTTCCGCTTTAGAAGTATAAATATAGTTTTTAATTAACTAAAAATAATTCTGGAGCTATTACTAAAATTTGCTTGGTGGCTCATACTAAAAAGTTTTAAGTTAGCTATACAAAAAATTCTTTTGTTCAGTTTACAAAAAAAAATATTTGTTTCACTTGCAAAAAAAAAAAAAAAAAGCTTGTAATGGTTACTAAAAGATTCTGTGGAATACAAATTTTCTAAATTTTTTTTAGTAACCTCTTGATTTTTTTTACAGTATAACTCACTATACACTGATCATGTGAGAGGATATTTACTACACACTCCATCCCTGGTGAAGAAGACTTCTTGTTGATGCATGCGAGTGATAGATAATGACGATTGATGCTGCCGTACACATATGATGTCCAGAGTAAATTGGAGCGTAGTTTGATGGTTAACAGAGTCATGCAATTACATGCTGAACGACATTTAGCATAATAAGAAATGTTTATTGAATATAAATAAAATTATATGCAGGATCTAACAAAGAACTGGAAGAGTGATCATTTATGGCGGTTAATTTGAAATAGTTTGAAGTATATCTATTCCTGCATTAAATTTTAACTTAACAAGTGACAATTAGATAAATCTGTAAGTGATATACAAAACTATACAGAAAAATTAAAATATTTTTTATATAAAGAAAATGAAGTAGTGTTCAATCTGTGACCGTTAATTGGAGAAAAAATAACGCAGTTGGGTAAAAACAACTGTTTTATATTCCGTTAAGTGTTTTCTAAAACAGTAACATAAATATCCTATTTACTTTATTAAGCAGCAAAATATTGTTAAAGTATTCAGTGTTGGAAAATAATTCATAACGTACGCATGAAGCATGATTTATCATTCTTGTTATCATTCGGATTAATTTAAAATCGTATTTTACATCTGTTATTAGGTATATGTATACATATATTCATATATAAACATTTTTGTCTCATCTTTTATTAAACAAATTAGTTTAGGAAGACATATATTGGTAAGCCAAAATTCCTTTTCTAATGTCTCTGAGTTTTTCTGTTTTTGTTGTTATTGTTCTAAGATAATACTTTATGCGACATCTTGAATGAGCCAGCTGTTGAACCAATGTCAAAGTTCTGTTGCAGTAAAGAAAAAAAAATAATAAAGTTCTTTGGAAATTTTCTTTTATAAGAAATGGTATTTTATTTATAACTACAGAGTAAAGAAACCTTTCTTTTTTCCAAGAAAAGAACTCAGTTTTTGTACTTTTTGATACAAAAAATTTATAAATTTCAAAGTTATGTTTTAAAAAATAGGAAGTTGTAAAATTTCTTTTAATTTACATTTTGATGCTAAAATAATAGGCGAATTGATTTTTAAAACTAACATCTTTGAAGTTATTAAACTGGGTTTATCTCTAATCATATATATATTCATATATACATATATATATATATATATATATATATATATATATACAGGGTGAGTCATAAATATCGAAACAATAGGCTATCTCCTTAAATATTGCTCCTAGACCCATACTTCCAATTGCAAAAATTCATAAAAAAAGATGAATTTTTTGATAAGATAATTTGCAACTCCATGGGGGGTCTGTTTTAAAAAATACGAAAATTAAATTTTTATACGGCCCCCAGAGAATAAAACTTCCAATTAGAAAAAATTTCTTTATCCCTTCCTGAATTGAACAAAAAAAATTTCATCTCGATATCTGCAAATCCCTGAAAGATATTAATATCCAAAATTTTCCAAAATTCCTGACTTACACCACTTAAGCATGCCTCTGAGAGCAGCAAAATCAGTTCATTTGAAGTACAATTAAGGGATTGACCATAAATTTACGTATTGTTAAATGTCGATCCAAGACAACACTTAAACTTTTAGATATAAAATAAAAGCGTATAGGTTTGTGCTTTAAACTTCGATAAATATACTAGATGTCTGCAATATTTCGACCTTGCAGCCACCTTCGTAACTGGCACGACTCATTGAACGGACCATTAAAACGGACCATTATTAAACATTCATTAAAAGTGTTATCAAATTAAGTAATATTAATTAAACTCTCATCAAAAGTGTCTTAAAAACTTATTGGCGCAGGCAATAAGTTTAGTAAATATAGTAATAGCGAAAATGACTCTTCTATTAGCGGAATCAATGGAAATATATTTTAATAAATTACATAGAAATATTTTAAAAAATCTACTTTATACTACAGTTAAACCGCTAGAACGGACACTCCCGAATAGCAGACACCTCTGTTTAACGGACTATTGTCCAATCCCCATTCTGAAAACCTAAATTTGTGCTTGTTTAATCTCTAAATAACGAACATTCCAAATAGTGGACACTATTTAAGGCGATAAAGGATGAAAAAGTATTTTTTTAAGGACAAAAAAAATAAAAAAAAGTAAACAGGCCTCTAAATTTATCAGGGAATTTTGTGATAAATGAGCTGGGGAAAATCCCCCCCCCCTCACGTTCAGAGTTGAATTGAAGGGGTTGCCAAGGAGGGAAATCTTCCAGAGCATTGAAATATCCCCTCGGAAAATTGAGATTTTATGCTTTTAACAGCAAAAAGTGCAATCCCCCTCCCCGACCGGAACTCTATAATGTCCAATAATGTCACTTTGGAAAACAAATTACATGTAATCGCAAGCAAAAGTTAACTTTTGTAACAGGGTTTTTTCATAAGCATGTAATGAACAGTGACTGAAGGTGTGTACAGTTTTATTTAGCCCCATTGCTTAAAAAATAATTTTAATTTCTGATTAATCATATAAAAGAGGTTTTAGGACACATAAAAGTCAATTAATAAAATGTCAAACGTTTCGTAGCACTTTTTGAATATCTTTGTTTTTCCCAATAGCGGACACCTCCGAATAGCGGACAATTTCTGCGTTCCTGATTTGTCCGTTATTTAGAGGTTTTACTGTATTCAGTTCCAAAATTTATGAAGGTTTTAAAGCTATTTTTTGCTTTCTTCTATTTTTACAAGAAGAAAGTATTGGATTCATGAAAATTTTGAATTCCGGTTTTCGATGGATTCACACGGTTTAGGGCTCAAAGATACCGAAAAACATGTTTTTATGAAATGTCTGTCTGTGAGTCACAGCACAATGAAAAAATTTGAAATCGACGTGATAAAAAAATAAAGTTTAAATCAACTGACGCATTTAAACAGTAATTAAAGAAGGTGAAAATGGCAAAACTTAAACAAAATTTGAAATCGAAACTATACAGCATTTAAACGTTAGGAGCCCATCTTTGCCCATCTTAAAACTAAATGCACTTTACTGCATCAAATTGTTTGTATTTCAGTATTTCTCATTTTTAAACTGACATACGTCAATAACCGTCGGTAACGGTAACTTTTCAGCTCAGAAAATTTACTTTTAAAAATGTGATTTGTTTACAAAAATTACCTTTTTTTTAATGTTGCTATTTTAAATACTTTTATTTTTTTTAAATACATAGTATTTAAAATGCTGAATTAAAATTGAAAATTAGACATTTTCGTTTAATCAAAAGAAAAAAATTCAACGCGACAAATAATATTTTGAGTTATAACAATTTTAATTTACTCATTTTTTTTTTTTTTTTTTTTTTTTTTTTTTTAAATATTAAGAAGTCTTATGATGTGATAATGCTTACAAATTATATGGTTAACCATCACAAAATATTCAAAATTCCAACTTTATAAATAAATAAATAAAATGTTTCCTGGCCCCATTACAGCAACATTGTTTCTTCAATTACACGCATTTCAATTTGTGTCTGATCCCTTGAAACTTCACGATTTATTAAAATTGTCATAACTTTCTGAGTTTTGAAGATATCAAGATGAAATTTTTTTTGTTCAGTCCAGGAATGAATAAGGAAAATTTTTCTAATTGGATGTTTTATCCTCTGGGGGCCGTATAAAAATTTAATTTTCGCATTTTTTAAAATATACCCCCCATGGAGTTGCAACTTATCTTATCAAAAAATTCACCTTTTTTTATGAAACTTTGCAATTGGAAGTATGGGTCTAGGGGCAATATTTAAGGAGATAGCCTATTGTTTCGATATTTATGACTCACCCTGTATATATATATATATTTTCTTTTTTTTGAAATGAGCACTCTTTGAAATCTACCTCCGCCTATAGGCCCAGCCGACAGGGATTTTTTTACTTAATGCATATCCCCGATTCATTTAGGCCAAAATTTTTTTTTTTTCCAAAATATGGTGATAAAAGATTAAAAATTCCGTAAAAGACTCTCGTCCCGAAACTGTTGATAATATCTTAACATTTTTATTATATTTTAATTACGTACCTTTAATCCACGCTATCGTTATTTTTATTTATTCTAGAAAACATTGATCTGTAAAAACAATGATTTCTCCAAAACCCCAGAGCTTAATTTTATTCTTTTACCTGTTTCATAATACATAATTTAATTACGTCTTGGATAATGATTCAATTACCCACAATTCCTTGCTAGAGACACCAGAGCAGGATCACGTCACTATTATTCCGAGCGACTGATATAACATTTTTTTTGTCTTTTCCCCCCATTTTTAATTTCGCATTGATTAAAAGTGCATGTCCAAGTAAATTAATTTGCAGCATAGAACGTAACAATAAAAACCTGTATTCCTATGCTCTTTAAGATACAGAGCGATTAATCTGACTCAAGAGGCAGCTTTAGACAATTTTTCATGTGTTAAATGGAACCTTGTAAGCATTTAACGTTTTTGCTGCGTATATGCATACATAGATGTGTGTATATATATATATAGATGTGTATATATATATAGAGAGAGAGATAGAGAGAGAGAGAGAAAGAAAACAAGCCACATACAACAACTCCAATTTTATTTGAAAATCCTTTAGATCAGCCTTGTATAGATCAAAAGGGAACTTTTTCTTGAAAAAGAATGATTTGAAATTTGTTCTTTTATTTTGTGCGATGAAAGTGCAAAATATACATAAATAACAAACATTTTCTTTTCTACACATAGAAAATATCTTCCCCTTTAATCTCTACAAATGTTAACCCAAACACAACATAAATAATTAAATATTTCATTTTTGGAAATTTTTTTAATACCATGTAAATTTTTATCCAATCTCTGTCTTATATTAAGTTTAAAAAAATTAATTTTGATTGCTATAACAAAGTAGTTTTTTAAAATTCATACACAATTCCTTTTTAATCAATACCAAGCTTCTTCCATATCATTTTCATGAATTTTGAAAAAAATAAAGTAGAAAAGAGTAATTTCAAAAATTGAAATAAGTTGAAGAGTCAGCATTAAAAAAAAAAAAAAACAATTTTAAGTGCATTAAGAAGCAGAAAAAAATGCAAACAAAATAAAACACTTGTAACGTTGCGTAAATTTATTGCATTTGCATGTGTGTTTATATAACTGGCGTAGTACAAATTGAAAAAAATAATAAAACACAGAAAAAGAAATGTAGATTTTGGGGTCTATTTTTGCTCAAATAAAGGTCTACGATCTTCTTAGATTAATTCTAGTACAACTTTTTTTTTTAATTAAATGCACTAATAATAAAATTTTATTGAACTATAAATGCATATCTTTTAAGTAAGTGAAAGAATAAAATAATCACAAATTCCCTTCTTATAATAAATTAAATTACTCCTAAAGTGTAACTTTTTAGCTCACAGGCTATCATAGCCTGAGAGCTTATGTGCCCGTCCGTTCTGTATGTATGTGCGTTCGTGCGTAACGCGATAACTCATGATAAAAATATCGGATCCACTTGAAATTTTGTATATAGGTATATCCTGATAAGGCGCTTCCCTGATTAGTTTTTGGAGTTCATTCGATATGTATAAGAGGGGGAACGGGGGGCTCATGCCCCTCCCCTTAATGGATATAAATGGGTTTTTCATGCAGAATTAACAATTTTTGTCCAAAATTTAGATATAGGATCATTCTGATGAGGCAATACCGTGGCTGTTATTAGGTGTTCATTAAATAAGTATAAACAGAGGGAAGGGGGGCCCATGCTCCTCCCCTTAATTGATATAACGGGTTTTTCATGCAGAATTAACAGTTTTCGTTCAAAATTTAGATATAGGATCATTCTGATGAGGCGATTCCGAAACTGTTATTATGTGTTCATTGAAAAAGTATAAACAGGGGGAACGGGGGGCTCATCCCCCCCCCCCTTAATTGATATAAACGGGATTTTCATGCAGAATTAACAGTTTTCGTTCAAAATTTAGATATAGGATCATTCGGATGAGGCGATACCGTGGCTGTTATTAGGTGTTCATTGAATAAGTATAAACAGGGGGAACGGGGGGGCTCATGCCCCTCCCCTTAATTCATATAAACGGGATTTTCATGCAGAATTAACAGTTTTCGTTCAAAATTTAGATATAGGATCATTCTGATGAGGCGAGTCCGTGGCTGTTATTAGGTGTTCATTGAATAAGTATAAACAGGGGGAATGGGGGTTCTAATGCCCCTCCCCTTAACTTGCATAAATGGATTTTTCAATCAGAATTGTCAGATTTCGTTCAAATCTCTGAATAGTTTTGGAAGTTTAATGGTTAAGTAACAAAGAAGGGAATAACTCCTCTTAAATTATATAAATGCTAAATGGGTTTTTATTAAGAATTATCCGATTTGCTCTGAATTTTGGATATAGATTTTTTAATATGATAAAGCATGTACTTGATAGTTTAGGAAGTTCAATGATTAAGTATAAAAAAGGAGAAAGGGGAGAGCTGTTTCCCCTTCTTAATTTTTTTTTCGAATGGAATTAACGAAAATACAAGGCTGTAATGTACAATTATTTTGCGTAGCCTGTGAGCTCAATGCCATCAGTTTAACTGGGCAATATTCTTTTTTTTTCTTTTTCTATACAGTATTTTAGGAACTTAAATACGCAATAATTTTATGAGTGTGTCTTTGATTAAATTTTTTTATTTATATATAAAACTATCTGGCGATACTGTGGCGGTACTGTGTATAATAGCGAACATGAAAGAAACATGATTACTAAAAAAAGAAAATTTCTTTTATCCCTATAATGCAATTTTAGAAATATATAATACTGTAATTTGCTGTAATTCTCCTAGATAAGTTATAGATAGAAAATACATTTAAGTGCTGTTACGCGAAGACTCTTAAATCGTTCAAAAGAAAAATTAAATTAAATGCAAATTTCAAAGAAAATAATTAAATATAGTGAAACTCATGTCCAATTTTACAAACGACTGGAGATTTAAAATATTTTCAACGGTGTTTTTGAATAAGGCAGAATTTATTAAAGTTACTTTTTTTAGTAAATTTATGTTGCATTGAAACTGAGTTGTTCATTTTAAATGTATGTATTAAAACCATGACTTATTTAATTTTTTATGCATACTTGTACCTTAATTTTGTAGCAATGAATACATAATAAGCGTGTTCAGTTTGGTTTATGTGTATTCTTTTCTAAAGTTTGTGTATTACACTCTTTAGATGTGAAATTTAGTGGGTTGTTTTTTCAAGCTCTTTAATAATAAAAAGGTATTTTTGAGAAATAAATATAAAAATTTTGATTGCCGAAAATTTATAGGAAGCTGTAATTTATTATTATTTTTTATATAGTTTCTGCAACTTGTAGGAATCTCATACAGTGTATAAAAATTAATAATTAATTGCATTGTTCTATCACGATTAATTTCTTCTAAAAAGACTTTGCCATGAAATAACATGGATCTACTCTTTTTGATAGTACATCAACTTCTCAATTCTGACGAAGTTTATTAACCTTTAGTCGAATAAATTTTAGTTAAATAAATGCATAATTAAAATAATATTTAGTCGTTTATTACGTAAGGTTTGATAAGGGATTAAAAATATACATTAATGAAGTATCTTCTTTTTTAGCTCACAGGCTATTATAGCCTGGGAGCTTATGTGCCCGTCCGTTCTGTGTGTTCGTATGTGCGTAACGCGATAACTCATGATAAAAATATCCAATTCACTTGAAAATTTGGATATATGTATATTCTTATAAGGCGCTTCCCTGATTAGTTTTTGGAGTTCATTCGATATGTATAACAGGGGGAACAGGGGCTAATGCACCTTTTCTTAATTTATATAAATGGGTTTTTCATGCAGAATTATCAGTTTTCCTTCAAAATTTAGATGTAGGATCATTCTGATGAGGTACTTCCGTGATTAGAATTAGGTGTTCATTTGATAAGTATAAAGAGGGGGAACGGGGAGCTCGGGCCCCTTCCCTTAATTAACATAAATGGATTTTTCATGCAGAATTATCAGTTTTTGTTCAAAACTTAGCTATAATACCAGTCTGATGAGGTGCCCCCGTGATTAATATTATTCATGCAGACATTTTATATGATAAATCATATTCCTGATTAATTTAAGAGGTTCAATGATTAAGTATAAAACGGGGAAATGGAGGTAGCTGATTCCTCCCCTTAATTTGTTTTTCGAACAGAATTAACACTTGAAATTATAAGGCTGTAATATACAATCAGCATGCGTAGCCTGTGAGCTTAATGCCATCAGTTGAACTGGGAAATATTCTTCTTATTATATTAGTATGTTTGGTGCATGTTGAAAAAAAAAAAATTCACCGTATATTAGAAAAAAATTCTCTTGCTAAATGTTAGATGTAGGAAATATATTGCTACTTTGTATTCTATGCAATAGAAGGGGATGCATTTATCTATTTAGTTTTTTGGTATGAGAAAACCTTATGCATTATGAAAGTTTGTTTATAGGAAATAAACATGTATATACCTTTCAAAGTACTTGTTATTAATTTCTATGTGATAAAAGAAAATTCGAAAACAATATTTAGGATGGCATAATCTACAAGTTCTATTTAAAACAAAAGTGATCTATCGCTTCATGGCATATATATGTTTTGTTTCCCAAATAAATTGTGCCTTTGAAGAAAGTTTGTTGATAACTTTCTTCTAATATTTCATTAGAAAATATCTCATTTTAATTAAAATTTTTCAATCTACATAATTTAGATTTTTTAGAAAAAGTAGAAAATAAAGTAAATTTTTTTCAGTATGTTCTGTTATATAGTGAAATGATTATACAGATATATCTTTTTTATTATGATTCTATGTATTATCAATTGTTAGAAAATTAAAGATAAACTAATAAAATATGTAATGCTAAATCAAATTCAACATTTTTTTATCAATACAATATTAAGTAAAACCGGCAAAGCGTTTTTGCCAATCTTGATTTGCATGCACAATGTACACGCATTCATTCTACGATCATAATTTATTAATATAAATAGTAAAATTTTGATTTTTTAATCCGAACATTTTTCTGATTCAATTAGGCAAAAATTCTGTTTTTAAAATCGATGATAAAAGATTAAAAATTCTATAAGAGTAATGAAAGGCATAGACATTATTTTGAAGTTTTTTCAAAAGTATTGTTCTAAAATATAGTGTTTTCTTAAGTATTAAGAGGTAAAATAAAGCGAATATTATTTTCGTTTATTACCAAAAATCAATTTATCAAAGAAAAATGATATCTAGTGAGTTCGGACACACGAATGCAAAGAGACTGTTGCGCAGATTCCACACATACATGAAGATTATAATAGTTAATACTATTATTTTTAACACAATCAAACTGATTGGTAAAGTTATCATACGAATTGATTATTTCCAGCTGAGCGAAAAATTGCCCAGGCCGGGAATCGAAACCGGATACTTGGCTTACAAGGCCAATTGTTGGCCAATTGTTGGCCTTGTAAGCCAAGTATCCGGGTTCGATTCCCGGCCTGGGCAATTTTTCGCTCAGCTGGAAATAATCAATTCGTATAATAGTTAATATTTTTTTCGAACTTCCACTCTTCAATAAAATTTCGTGTGCTTCAAAATGAAAAAAAAAATGTAGCTAGAATTATTTGATTGTGCTGTACGTGGGAATAAAATATGTTGTTTTGGGATATTTTTGAAATTTCGATATATGTTACAATGTTGTCATGCATTAGATAGAATGTACAAAGATGTGCAAATAATGAAACTGTCTCATTTTCTTCCTAACCAATATTTTAAACAAAAAATATAATTAATTAAAAACATTCTGGTAAAGGATATTATTAATAATTAAAATCTCTAATCATTATCAGTAATAATCAATTACACAAATCAAATGTTGGATTATACTGTTTCATTCAGTAATTTCCTCAGATCTTTCTGATAATTAAAGATATTAAGTTCTTCCGTTTTTCAAAAAAAAGTTAAATGACCGAAAGAAAGATAATCTAATTTCGGAAATCTCTATGAAAATAACAAAGAAATTTATGAACATTCCAGGTAGATTTATTTTCTAAAGTTTTGAATCTACATCTAACGTTTGCAGTTATTTAGCCGGGTTTAATTTCTGTTCTGATAGCACAAATGATGAAAAGGGAGTGGTAACACATTACGAATGAAACGCATCAGATACATTAGAAACATTTTATTTTCTACAATTCTTCTTTCCAAGGATTTTACGTTTTTGTTCTCTCAAATTATGTTTAAACGTTTATAATGTGTTTTAAGGTTATTCTGATGCTTGATTGTAAACGGAAAATGCAATTGTAGAAAAAGAAAAACTATCGTTTTAATGTATTTTTTGCTTTACGAATATAACAATGAAAATGTGCTGCTTTTTATACGTATTTTTTTTTTTAAATGTATCCCTGAATGTGGTGTTTTTTTAATATAGCTGTTAGATTTAGAAATTAAAACCAAATGTATGTTGGAATATTTTATTATTTTCTATGCAATCTTTTAATATCCTTTTGTCCTTTTAGAAAATTGGTATAGCTAAAAAATTACTGTTATAGTACATTGTTTGTGAAGAAATATGTGGTCATTGGCAAAATCTTTTTTGCCTGTAAAAAGCATCATACTCCAAATTATATTAAGTCATTATTAAGTCAATTTCAAGTCTGGTTTTTTTATTACTTAAGAAAATGTCACATCACAGTAAATCTCTACACTGTAAAAATAAAAGACCCAAACTGGTTTGTAATTTTTTTGGTACAGCCCAGAATGGAAAACTAGTGTTTCCAAAGTAATTATGCTATATACTATGTACTCGAAATTCCGTTTTGTATTTTACAATAAACATGTGTACTTAAATACACTTTAGTGATTAGATTGTCTATTTTTTAGTTATCTGGATAACTTTTAACTTTTTAATGTGCCATTTAAATACACGGGAAAATATGTGCTTAAAACTGACATACCAAAGCGTATATTTATTTATTTACCACAATTTACACATACAGTCATTAAACATTTTTATCATCCGTATACTTGTTTTAATGTTAAATTTCTAGTTGCTAACAATGCCGTAATTTTCGACTTTAAACCTTCCTTTATATACTGCTAGTCATGGTCTATGTGTCATTACAAAGTACCTCGATGTATAGAATTGCACATTTATAATTAAATATGATGCAATTATCACTATTAGTTGCTTTTCACTCGTAATAATTTATTAAATTTATTTTCTTTTATTTTATAATATTTACGTACAAATGTCTATTTTCATTTAAAAGCATTTTTTGTAAATATTCTTATTCAGCATTTTAAAATTTCGCAATTGGAAATAAATATTTCCAATTTTTTACCTTTCTTAAATTGCTATTTTCAAAATAAGCATAATAAATAAGAAAGTAACACTGATCAGAAAAAGAAATTTTTAATAAAATAATGATAATAATAATAATAATTAGATAAAGCACACAACAATCTAGAGAAAATTGCTTGAAAATGATGGATAAGTTTATGTACATAATTTTTGTTTCTGCAAAATTGTGTTGATGATCCAGCGTAAACTATTCCAATAGTCATTTAGAGCTTAAAATATTTTTTTTCTATTTAAAAACTGCCTTATTTAGCACATTAATTATGCGTTTAACTAAAAAATTACCAGTTGTAATGTTCTTAACTACAATATTTTTTGTACAATTTAGCCAAATAAATCAAAATTGAACGACAGATTTTGCTTCCGGTAACAACACCAATATGAGTAACCTTTTTATAAGAATCAATGTATCAAATGCTTTTTCGTTATTATTATAATTTTGGTTTACCCTGTAATATTTGTAGTTTACGAAAATTTTGTGACGCGTATATGTCTTTGCTGAAAGTATTCATAAAAATCAATGCTCATAAGAATATATTTTTCACTTGTTATTTTCTAAATATATATACTTTAATTTGCATTCTAAAATTAATTGATATTAAGGGAAAATACTTTATATGAAGATTAAAAAGCCACCATCCAAGAAAAGAAATAATCGTTATAAAATGCTGCACACAAAAAATATCGACATATAGCTTATACTTTTTCAATTATATAAAATAAGTCATAGCTGTACGGAACGTAGTTTATCGGGAAAGAATTCATTTCTTAAACTGAATTGAATTTAAAATTTCTATTAATATGCAACGAATGTTTTTCGAATGTAATTCCGTTGATATTCTGAAAAACATCCGAGTATTATTCTTACTATCCAATTTGTATTGAAAATATAATTTAAATTTTGGAATATTTGACTAGAAGATTAGGTGTTGCAGACGTGGGATGCACTATAAGAGAAAAGAGAGGGACATTCCAAAAACGCGAATAATGTATTGAATAATGTAGTGTTTTTGCATTGCAATGAACGTATAAAAACTTTGAATTAGATTGGTAAAAAAAAATAGCTGAGCTGTATTTTGAATCTTAATTACCACAAGAAATTTCTGTTTCAAACTGCTTTTAAACTTACCTAAAAAATTAAACGCAAAAATATTTTTTATTACGTCATTTAATAAAAAAAAAAAAATGCCGATATATACAAACACACACAGACATATATGTTGCTACAAACATTTCCCATTTTAATTCCGTAATTGGTCTGTCTTACGTGCGTCCTGCTACACGATAACTTTCACAAGTGTAGTTACATGGAAAAGCACATTATTACGCTGTATGTCCATTTTTGACAACAAAATAGGTGTGGATTGTGTTGGGAGGTGAAATCACCCAAATTTCTGAATCTCATTCTACGTCTTCATTCTTAAGAGTTTTATGCTTTTATTCCTGCATGTAGAACTAAGTTCTATAATTTCATGTTTAAGCAAAAAAAGAAGAAATGCAAATTTTCTTTTTAGAGCATAAGACTGCACCATAGACAATCACCTAATCGAGTTCTAGGCTGAAATTCCAGAATTAGTTAAAACTTGATTCTCTTATTAAAATGCGATCGATCTGCCAGTCATACATTGGTGGAAAATACCTGAAATCCCAACTCTAACAGTTGATTCGTAGATTTACCATTTTCTTTTCCTAATCAAAAAATATGAAAACATTGACGTTTAGGAAAAGGAAAACACAAAGGTAAACCAACGAGTCAACCCGTTAAAATTTAGTTTTCAGTTATTTTCTACTTAGACTTGCCAGACTAATTGCGCTTTAACATGAAATCGAGTCTTAACTAATTCTGTAATTTCAATTCTTGAACTCGATGAGTTGGTTTTCTGAGCTGGTGACTCCCAAGAGGACATCTCTTGACAAATATTAGGTATCAGCGTTTTCATTGGCAAAACAGAAATTTACTTGGTGACAAAAAGTGTTCATAAATGTGTTTATTTTTGTGTTTGGGGATTTGCAGTGTAGTGTTTTCTGTATTAATCATTTCCAGAATATGATGTTATATTTTTATCACGTATGTCAGTGCACTTATAAGGCAACCATGAATTTTCACTTGTACAGAAAAGGCTTACCGCTCATTTCGTGAATTGGCTGACCAAAATCAGAAACAAGCTGTCCATTTCATGCATTTTGGGTTTGGCCAGGAATCTTTACCTAAACCAAAATTGGCCGGGCAATTTGTTAACTGAACAAGCTTCGGATTTTGGTCTTAACATATACAAATTTCCAAGTTGTCAAGAAAGAAACTTTAGTAACATAGACAACGGTTACTTACAATAGACTTTCCTACGGGTTGAGAATAATTATTAACATTTAAAATATTTCTCTAAAAATGTTCCGGTTTCAGAAAAATAAATTTAAAAAAATCGTTTTTGGAAAATATTTAATATTAGCATAGCACCCTTCTGTCGCAACGCTTCCCCGTATCTCCAAACGAATCTTTAATTAACCAAAATATATCTGTGTATTTGATCTTGTGTTTCATCATAATAAATACATTTTCCTCCAATCTACTTTCGCATTACTGAAATCTATGTTCACACCTTTATAATTTTTCATCTTCTAATATGCCTCACAATTTTTATTCTTAAGGATCAACTCATTTAGTTGCTTATTTACTGTAGAATATGGAAAAGAACTGTAAAACTGAACATCATCTCTGAAAATTTAATTGAATTCTCATCTAAATCCGTCCAATAGAACCTTTTTATAAGGTTAATATTTCATAATCGGTTAGATTGATTATACAACTTCCGCCTGTAACATTTTTGTCTCTATTCCAAGTTGTAAAAAGTGAAATTGTGCTGTGTTTTGAAAATAAAAAAAAAGAGTAACAAAAGTTAAATTTTATCATCGCTTGTTGCCATCGACTAATGACGTCAGCTTTACGCGTTGTCCTTTATGATATAGATAATAGTAAGAAAATCAATGTAAATGCATCACTATAATTTTCTATCAAATGGAATACTATAATTAAGTATGAATTTCGCAAGTCATAACTACATATGGAATGATATATTATTGACATGTAGGAAATATGGATCCAAATATTGTATTTTGTAAGGGAAAAATCTACAAGTAAAAGTTCAAGCCAAATTTACTGCCATTTTTCCTTTAAGAATTTTATTTCACATGCGTTTATTAATTATGTTACCGTAAAACACATTAAACATGTAAATTATAAAAACTATTTCATTTGTGTTGCTATGTACTTTAAAACAAGTTTAAACATATCAAATAATGTCAAGATCTTATTAGCCTCCGATGCTATTTCTTTCAGACAAGCTAAAAAGTGTCGTGTCAAAAATTGTGGCCCACTTTTACTTACCTATCATACGTAATATAGGGTAAATCTTGCAATCGTTTTGAAAATCGAAAAAAAAAATTTGACCGATTTACACGTTTCAGATACTGGAGATTCCGAAAAACATATTTTTAGAAAAAAATTGCCGTCCGTCTGTCTTTCTGTAAACGCTCTATCTCACGAACAAATGGAGATAGATAATTTTGTATGTGCTTAGTAAGTAAGAATAGGACGAAGCCTATTTAATAACAGTAACCTCGATTGTCCGGAACTATTTTTTCAGACTCTCAAAAAAAATTTCTGATGAAATGTATATAAAAAATTTCGATTTTTTTATTTTAAGGAAAGGACGTAAAAGGCAATAAAATAACAAAAATTTTGCATCAACAACGAAGTCAGAAGGATTAATAGTTGCCGAGGTACTCGTAATCTTGTTTTCCACATTCTTCGATTTTTCATGACCCTGTATTTTCTTCAAATTTCAATTCAAAGATATGGTTTAATTGGAAATGAGACGCTTAATCTAACGCAGTAAACTGTTAGTTAATATGATTATTGTTTTTGGAATTATAAGGATGTTTCTTTTACGCAATCCGGTACTAATTGTGTAGTTTGGTATTTTGCATAATTTGTCGAAATGGGTTCATCAGCAATTCATTAATGGGGCATTACTATGTATATTAAGAATATTTAAATATATGTTTAAATTTTGTTTTGGAATTGCAATGCATTTTATAAATAGATTTCACATATTTTACTTTCACATATTATATAATGCATATCCATGATGGGTAAGTATTACGGTGTAACCTAAGGACTAGTTTCGTAATCTGGCCGTTAAAACAAGACATTCATACAATTTTATCGTTAAAATGCATTAAATGCAATGTCTATTAAAAAGCGTTCAAACTAAAGAAAAATCCGTTTTTGATGAATCTAGTCAATGAAGAAGTAGCACGTCAAATTGTATCTCTTTATTATTCCGCAATTCTAATGTCTCAGAGAGAAATTGCTAATCAATTGTGTATTTCACGCCGTTCTGTTGGCTATTATATTGATAAACACAAGAAAAATGAAGTTAGTTCATTGCATTCTAAATGGGGTCGCCCTTATAAAAGACCTCTATCGATTTTTTTTTTTTTTAAATTGAAGGCGAAACTGAATTCTGCAATGGCAGAATCTACATTCAACTTGTATTTTAGTTATATTTCTCGGATGAAATACTTAAGAGATTTGAAATAATTTAGTTGGCATAAGCAACTGTAGGTTTTTTTAAACGGTTATATTTATTTTCAAAATAAAAATAAAAAGTAGTTGGATGTGCCAATCCGAAAACTTTCTTTTATCACATACGTATATTTTAATATTTAACCCCTGGGGACATGCGACATGTATACGAACCGCAAAAAGGTTTGAAGAATCCCTGTTTACCCCCACCAGTAAAAATATATTGTAATATTTGCCTTGTTTAATCGGAGCATTTTCTCGATTTTATAAAGCACAAATTTCTGTTTTTAAAAACCGGTGACCAAATATTAAAAATTTCGTAAAAGGCTCCCGTCGCCAACGGGTTAAAAAAAGTTACGCATGTCAATATCAGTGTTGTCAGTGGGCTACTTTTTTTAAAATTCAAATTTCTTGATTGACACCACTTTTTTGAAACGGTAATTTACCTTTTGTTTTCGCCTTAAATATCATGTTATTGAATAAGGCACATTCAATCATTTGTAAAAAGTAGTGACAATCAAGAATTTGAATTAAAAAAAGTAGCCCATCTGGTAACACTGGTTAATATTTAATGATTTTAATTCAATACTATGCCAATTTTGATTTTCATCTTAAATTTCAGCTTCAGTCAATTAATCGGAGTAATAATGAGTTTCCGCCTCTGCACGAGTCGATGGACAATAGAATGATAGGTACATTTTTTTTCAAATTCAGGGAAGACCTACTTGCCTCACCCAAAAATAATCATACACAAACATTTTAGTTCAATTCTATGCATGACTTCGTGCACTTTTTGATGATAAAATAATCAAAATGGCACAGACATCGGGATTATAGCGCTCCCTTCCAGCGGATTAAAAAAAAAAAAAAAAATAGGGTGGACCGACTAGTCATAGCCAAACAGTTGCACAAAAAATTTCGTTCAATTTTATGTATAACTCCATACATTTTAAGTGGTACAATGTTCAAAATGGCACAAAAATCGCTATTGCAACGCCCCCTCTCGGCGTTTTTTTTTTCAAATTCAGGAAGTACCAACTATCTATAGCTGTACTCTTACACAAAAAATTTGGTTCAATTCGATGCATAACTTCGCACACTGTTAGTCGGTACAATATTAAAAATAGCACAAAAAACGCTATTGCAGCGCCCCTTTCAGGAGGAATATATCAAAATAGAAGGAAGACCTGCTTGCCACAACCAGAAACATTTACAAAAAGTTGGTTAAATTCTATGTATATCTTCATACAGTTTTTGATGGTAGAATGGCGACATACGGGCACACAGACACACGGACACACGGACAGACAGACATTTTGTAAAAACATGTTTTTTGGAAACTCTGACCCCTAACAGGTGTAAATTCGCCGAAAACCGGAACTCCAAAAAAATTTCGATTAGAATACTTTCTTCTATTGAAGATAGAAGGAAGTAACAATAAAAAAAAATATATGTGGCCCACGGGGACTGCCGTGGTAAAGCTATTGCATAGCATTTTTTATCAACTTATGCAATTATAATTATTTATTTATTTTTTATTTATGCAGTTTTTTTGTCTTTGATATTAATTCAAGTTTTTTCTTTTTCTTTGATATTAATTCAAGTTACACTTTTTGAGCGTGATGACGATAAAAAACAAAACAATTTTTTTCCTTTTATTGAATAAATGAGAAGTCTTCTGAAGTGCCGAAGTCTGCTGAACTGAAACGCCGTTAGCCGGAGTGTTAGGTTTTTTTTTCTCGTTACGGAATTTCTAGATTCGGTCGCGCGCTCAAAGCCCGCGATAAAAGCTATGCAATACTTAAAAAAAAATTACTTTCAATTATTTTTCAAAATTAAAGTATTCAGGATATACAGAACATTCAAATGCCAGTTTTGTGGTTATTATCTTCCATGGAGTTATAATGTACCCCCAAAAAAATTCAAATTACGTCATTAAATGTTATACCTAGTAGTAATAGAGCAAAGCAACAATCAAGGAAAGAAAAAATAATAATAAGGCAAAAAGTATATGCAAGCGTGACCTTTATTCGGCATTTTTTTGGGTAATTTTCTGCTAGTCTGTGAAACACAGACGTTTAATTTGATTATTTTATTCCTGATAACAAACTTTAAAATATGCATATAATTACGTAAAAGGCGCTAGAAACAGATGATGATATTATGTATCGATTTATTCTGTTGTATTAATTGCGTAGCAATTGCATACATAGAGTTCAGATTTTTAAAATTTTAATCACCATACAAATAATTTTACATAGATTTTTGGTCATTTCACCAATTATATGGCATATAAAGTGATGCGATTTTTTTCTTATTACAATTTGCATCATCAACACGAAGTGGCAATGAAAACATTTGTTTTTGAATTTTTTTTTTTTTTTTCTGGCCACATTAGACCTCGCACGCTTCAAAGACTTTTAAGCGCCTTTAACCTCTTCAGACCTGAGCATAAAATAACTCTACCAATGTATATTTATTGCTTTTGCATGATCGAAATGACACCATAGATGACAAAAAGAGTCATTTTTATGAAATCCCTACTTTAGGGGACTGGTAATTTAGGTTTACAAATACGGATATAAAAGTACTAATCCCTTTAAAACGTCAGTTTAACTATCAGTAATATAAATCTAAACAATAACAAAATAAAGATATTTAAACAAGTAAATGATCAGCAAATCCCCAAAATTTTGCATTGTAAAGCATATAAGTTAAATAATCATGAATATTTCTCACTTTCTTGGCCACAATGTCACTTCCACACTCACATGAAAATAATATTTATTTTATGAGGTATTATTCATCAGTACTGACATTTATTGGTTTTATTTTAAAGCAAAAAACATTCAGCTGTATAGAAGTAAAGTAAAAATGCGAAAAATTAAAACAGTTTAGTTTTTATGAGGAAAAGAATGGAAATACACATTTGTGTACCTCAGGTCTGAAGAGGTTAAGCAGGATTATTATAAAATGATATTTGCTTTTTTTAATGTAAAAAATAACAATTCATATTCATTTATAGCGAATACTACTTTACGAAATTTCTGGTATTAAAAAAACCAAAAATCCACTGAATTCCTTGTTCCGTATAAAAAATTCTTCCTAATATATATGTAGAGTTACATTTAAGTCTACTTAAAAAGGAATGAAAATAATGCGCATTTGCATATATATGTACACAAATTTTAATGGTACCTGAAAAGCAAAATAAAAAAAGACATTTTGAATTATTTTCTCTATTATTTAATTAACTTTTCATACAATAAAATGTATAGTTTTTTTTTTTTTTTTTTTTTTTTTTTTCTTTGTAGTACAAAAATTATGTACGCTAGCGAAATATATTTAATTTAATTTACAATGGTGTGTTTTTATAGCGAAAATATGTAATACCAGAAGATAATTCAATTAAATTTTAATACAACACATTATTAAAATAAAAAATATTATTTTAGAATTTATATGTTTCGTAAAGCTTATAAAGTTTTTACTCAGATTTAATTTCGATTTTTAATTACATATTCGTGCAAGTTATGGAAAAAGATTGCTATCACGAAAGGATTCATAGTTACTGAATAATTACGTTTTACGTTTCCTTTTGGAATTTACATGACAACAAAATTTTATATAATTTTTTTCTCCAGAGGACGGCAATTTAAAATACAGATGATTTTGTTGTATATTTCTGTATTATTTAAGGAAAGGTGTTTCTGGCAGTAATTCAGTAAATTTTTGAAAACAATAATAAATTAAAATTATACGATTTATTGTGTATGGAATACGATTTATATGTATTTTCTTTTGATGGAATTGCTAATTTGATGTATATATATATATATATATATATATATATATATATATATATATATATATATATATATATATATATATATATGTATGTATATATATATATACATATATATATATGTGTGTGTGTATGTATGTATATATATATATATACATATATATAGGGCAGACTGTGAAGGATTGATCTCAGGAAAGTCTTAATCTACCCTTCAGTTTTCCTATTTAAAATAACCTCAGCTATTTGCCAATAAGTAGCAACCAAAGCTAATTGAATGATCAAGCAATAGTCTTTTTTCATATAAGGTAATTTATGCAAATATGGCCAAAGTAGGTAATATGATCAACTCACAAAATTGTTATTAATTTCAGAAAATCCAAACGATGATGCCTAAATCTATTTGTTAGACATCTGAATAACTTAGTGTAGTACCGTGTTGGCCACAATTCTTTATCACGTGCATAGGGAGACATTTATTAATTTGTTATTAGTTGCGTTGGCATATTATAAATTTTTCTCTGGTAAGTTCTTTGTTTTTCTTATTTAAACAGAGCACATGTATTTACTGTTTTTCATAATATTTTAACAGATTAAAAGATCGTTTTAACTGTAACCACGGATTTCAGCATCTAAGTGTTCAGACTAAATTACGAACGCTTTTTTGAAACTCACTATTGTTCGCAATATGCCAATTGGATTGGCATTGTAACCTGCAAGTTAAAGCTATATAACTTTTACGGATGACCACCTTACATTCATCTAAATAAATTTTTCTACTTTTTTATATTAATTTATGTACATGACTAGTTAAAATTAATTGCACTACTGGCATTAAGTAACAAATTGATAAATTTATAACATATATGTATTAAATGTTAAGTAAACAAAAGAAAAGAAATGTAATAATATTAAAATAAATTAGATTACGTAAAATTGAACAAAGTTCATCTAAGCTTCGTTCTCGCAAATTCTCTGTCTTTTCTATTTTAAATTGTTAACCTCGAAAAGAAAATAGACCTTTGGAGCCATGACAGCCTAAATTTGAATTTTGGAGCAATAAAAGAGCGTAAATTATCGCAAAATGCTGCTTTAAAAAAGTATACAATTCCTAAATGATCTGTTCGTCTTTATAATGTTAATAATAAGACCTATAAATTACTATTGGGTAGAAAAGTAGTATTCACAGCAAACCAACAAAAATGATTTCCCCACAAGAATTTTTAGGTTTGCTAATGTCAGTAAGCTGTTACCTCAAAAATGATTAAACTCAGTGCTATTTTTAGGATTTTTTGTTTTGTTTTTTTTGAGCATGGGCGTAGGGGAGTAAACTAATGAATCCTGCCTGTGCATCAAAACTCATTAAATATATTATGATTGTTTTAAGAAATTACCAAAAGATCTAATTGACAGTATTTTCGTACCATTCCGATGAATAATATTTACCACGGACGCAAAAGGTTGTTATCTCAAGCTCAGGGATGAGATTTCCGCTTTTTTGAACACCAGTAAAATTTTAGAGAAAATGCAATATTATTTAATCGGAACATCTTTGCGATTTAAGAGATCAACATTTTCTCTAACATTATACTTGTGTGTAAAAAAGCGGAAACCTCATCCCTACAAGCTGCATGAAGATCTAGCTCTTTATGCTAAAAAAAAGCTCAAAAAGTGTGCATTTGGTTGCTAAAGAGCATGGTGAAAATGTAACAATTGTGGCTTGTGGCAATGAAGCTGAGGAATTATTTCTCCGATGATTTTGTATAAAGGTGAAAAAGTGAAAAAAGAGTGTGTAGATAATTTACCTGTTGGTTCTGCATTTCTAATGACACGAAAAGGAAACATGACAAAGCGCACTTTTGTTAAATGGATCAATACTAGAAAATCAATTTAATTAAAATACACTCAAGCTAAGTTTTTTTAAGAAAGAAAGAAAGCAATTTTTCAGTATTTAAAAAAAAAAAACGTTTTATATAGTTATTAATGATAATTATATTACTTTATCATGTTGCTACATTAGTTTTAATAGTTTTTAATAAATTAAAATGTTTGCATTCTATTTAATAAAGCATTTTTAATGAATGTTTGTATTTTTAAAAAAATATATTGTAATCACAAAAAAATGTCATAAAATGTAATTTAAGAAGTAAAATTAATGCAGTATTTAAACAATATTACTTCAGCTACACTCCTGGACAAAATTATAAACTCACAAATTTTTTTATTTACTTACAACATAATATAAATAAGCTTAGCTTTACATTAATAAAATAATTATGAATATTTATAATAAGACGTCTAAATTTAATATAACTCATAAATAAAATGGAGTAAGTAATTTAAATAAAAAAATACATAACTTAAAAAAAATAACATTATGTGAAACCTGGACAAAATTATAAACTCAAAGTTATAAATTTCTATATTATGGCATGTTTGATATAAATTCATTATGCATCAGTATTCATTATGCATAATTCATTATGCATCAGTACATTTCAATACATCAATACGTATTTTAATTTTTGTCGTAAAATAACATTATATGAAACCTGGACATAATTATAAACTCAAAGCTATGAATTTCTACACTCTGGTATTTTTGATATAAAGAAACGCATTTTGTGATAATAAATTAATAAATGGAGTTATTAGGGATGAATATATTTCAATACATCAATTCATTTTTATAATTTTTTTCAAAAAATATGAGTAAAATATAAATATAGTACATGTGTAAATTGAAAACATAAAATTATAGAGTTTAAGAAGTGAACGTACTTTTGAATCCTGGTGCAAAGTAATAATGCATATATTAAAAAATGTGTTGAACCGCCATTTTTTTAAATAAACATCGAATATGCGACTCGCCATAGATCGAACAATTTTTTCCAACTGCTCCATAGACAACTGGTTCCAGGCTGAAAGTATAACCATATTTAAATCATTTGTGTTTGATATTGGCGTCCATCGCAATAGACAATTCTAATGATTGCACTCCAGCAATTTTTAATGGGGTTTAGATCAAGGCTGCGGGCTGGTCAATTCAAGATATTTACATACCAGCGCTGCAGCCACTCTTTTATGCTTTTTGCAGAGTGTATTGCTGCATTATCTTGTAGAAATACATAGTTTTCTCCAGCGATCAACGGTTCGTATGACAAAAGATTATCGTCCACCATTAACTGGCAGTCTGCTTATCAATTAAGAAAATCCAGAGTAATTATACCATTCTGAGAAAACCAGCACATACTATCACCGATTGTTCACCAAAGTTTCGACTAAAGATATGCCGTTCTTCAGGCTTGATATCGTTCCAATAGTATCTTATGCCACCTGGGCCGTCTAAATTAATTTTCTTTTCGTCTGACCGGATGATTGTGCTCCATTATATTGTCCATGACACGTGCTGTTGTGAAAAATGAAATCTGGATTTCATGTGATAGGGCTCAAGTTTTGGCTCAGCTTTCAACTTCTTCCATTTCATATTCGGCACACATGGAAGAATCCGTCTAACAATTTGAGATCTTACATTTAGCTTTAAAGTATTTACAATTCTGCTAGAAGAAGCTCCAGTACTAAATGCTGTTCATAACATAGATCTTTGATTTCTTTCTACATCTTTGGACGTCCACCACTCCATTTTATATACAAAAACCATATTAATAAACCATATTTAACAAAATTGCTTATCTAAAAATTATAAAAATGCATTGATGTATTGAAATATATTCATCCCTAATAGCTCCATGTATTAGTTTATTACTACAAAATGCATTTATTTATATCAAAAATACAAGATTGTAGAAATTCATAATTTTGAGTTTATAATTTTGTCCAGGTTTCACATAATGTCATTTTATGAAAAAAAAAAAAAATAAAACACGTATTGATGTATTGAAATGTATTGATTCATAACGACTCCATTTATTAGTTTTTTATCACAAAATGCATTTATTTATATCAAATGTGCCAGAATATAGAATATCATAACTTTCAGTTTATAATTTTGTCCATGTTTCACATAATGTTATTTTTTTTAAGTTATGTATTTTCTTACTTAAACTACTTACTCCATTTTATTTATAAGTTACATTAATTTTAGATGCCTTAATATAAATATTCATAATTATTTTATTAACGTAAAGCTAATCTTATTTATATTATTATGCAAACAAATTAAAAATTTTCTGAGTTTATAATTTTGTCCAGGACTGTATTTTAAACAAAAATGATTATCATAATCAAAAACATATGTGGTGAAAAACAAGATGGAATTATGATATTTTATTAGTAGAGTTATGATAAATTCAAATATTTTATCCAAATCCGGGAAACATTTAGTTATAGTTTTTGTCATGATTTCTAAAATAATATATGTATTTTACTTCCAAGAAAGCGTTTTATTGGATTTGCCCAAGACACAAGTTAGAATTCTTTATAACGATTTCGGTATAACTTTGCGGAAATCTCGAAGACAAATAGTCATAAAATACACTTTATTCACACAAATATTTATTTTTGGAAAACAAATGAAATTCTTCTATTTTCCGTTTATAAAAAGCTTTGTGAAAATGCCTTGAAAGTAATTTATCTTACTTTTATTTCCTTGAAAATTTGCTGCATTAAAATTTACCCTGAAATATTACCCATCTGAATGAACATAAAAAGTATTTTATTTCATGTTACATTACCTGCTTTTTGAGTTGTTGGATAATTATATTTAGTTTTTTAATCAGTTGAGCTAGCAGTCGTACACTGTAAAAAAAATCTGCAAAGGTACTAAACCTTTTCTAGGAAACTGGGATTCCAAGAATTTTTCCTGTAACGGTAACAGCAAAAATCCAAGTTTCAGAATCGATTACATGATTTTTTCCTGTTATCGTTACATGAAAAGTTCTTGGAATCCCAGTTTCCTAGAAAATGTTTAGTACCTTCACAGATTTTTTTTTTACAGTGTAGAATAAATTGCAAAATAAAGTATAGTGTAACTTGTTGCAAAAATTCAAATAGTTCGTTTACGAAAGCTTGAAAATTTTGCAATATTGAAACATAAAATAGTTTTCGTTATAACAATTATCTCAATGTTAAAACTGTTGTTAGCTTTCGTTTTTTTTCAAAACTAAAAACTAAAACAAAATTACTTCACCTTTTTCTTTTACGTATAAAAAACATTTCATATTTATTTACTTAGAACAGGTGTCACAAATAAAAAATTAAAAAGTTGACATGCTTCGGTTCATTCACAAGAACCGTAATCATAACACATAAAATCAGTAGAAAACTAAAGGACACTGGATATAAATATAATTTAAAAACCCAAAACACAAAAACATTGCGCCCCCTGTGATCGTGAATAGCCATTGCCACCGCGGCATATAAATATAATATATTTTGATCATATATTAAATTTATTTTGTGTTTTGGGTTTTTAAAGAATATTTATATCCAGTGTCATTTAGTTTTCTACTTATATTAATATTAATTTTATACATATTAAATTTAATATATGATCAAAATATATTATATTCATATGCCGCGGTGGCAATGGCTATTCACGATCATAGGGGGCGCAATGTTTTTGTGTTTTGGGTTTTTAAATTATATTCATATCCAATGTCATTTAGTTTTCTACTGATTTTATGTGTTATGAATACGGTTCTTATGAATGAACCGAAACATGTCAACTTTTTAATTTTTTATTTGTGACACCTGTTCTAAGTAAATAAATATGAAATGTTTTTTATACGTAAACAATTATTTCTTTTTAATATATACCTCCAGCTTCCGAGAATTCAACAAGATTTAAATCTGTTCAATGTTAAGTTATTGTTGCCCAAGAAGTTAGGAAACGACAGATTTTATTAAAGTGTATATGATAAAAATATGTTTTGATTAATGAACGAATCTCATAAAATTTAAGAACAGTCTATTGAGGTAACTTCGGCCCAAAAGAAAAAAAATACAATCTGGTACATAAATTGAGTTATACGTAAAATTTTAGTGTCTAAATATAGATAGCAGCTCTAATGTCAATTTGGGAGCGCATTGGATAAAAAGATTCCACCATCATAGCATGTATCAAAATTTCGTTTGTCTGGGAGAATTTGGACCAGAGTTAGCGCAATTGACTATATGTCGTATGATCTCAGGTTTTTGGGGGCAAGTGGTACTTAGCATGACCAAATTACACAATCTATATTAAAAGAAGACCAAATGACTCAAGCTGTCATACATGATGTCAACTATTTCCGTAATGTGAAAAATTATGCAAATAAAAAATAAAAAACATTTTTTTGGTAAATGAAAGGATCCTTGGATTTTGAATCGCAGTTCATGTTGATTATTAATAATTTATTGAGCTATCTGAATTAATAAAAGAAAATTGTAGTATTGAGTTTACAAAGTTGAATTTGTAACGTAAGATTATTGTTATGTCTATAATGTAGGGTTTTTAATATGTCTAAAGTGTAAAGCTTTTTATGTACAACAATCACTCTGTCTGGCTAGATATAAACTATATAATACAATCCAATATTTAATGTTCGAAATGCATTCCTTATTTTGGTTTTCTGTATGAAATTTTCAATATTATTCAGAGAATTTTTTTTTTATTCATAATTATTTAAGTGTTTTATTTAATTAATAATTATGTATTTAATCTATTTTAAAAATTATCATTATCGCTACTTAAAATATGTCGCTGACGGTAATAGAAACTTTCATCAAGTTGAATATGTTTTACCAATGTATTTTTAACTAAAATTAGAAACATCTCAGTTGTATTAAAATTTCAAAAAATAAATGCATGTACATTAATTTACTTCATTTTCCACAAACAACTTGAATAGCTAATACGAGACAATATTTATGTTAACATGATTTTGAAACATCATTGAAATGTTGTTACTTGACATGAATTTTAATCTATTACTTATTTAATTTCAAAAATGCAAAAAATATGAGCTGCTGGAACTTTCATAAAAGTACCAAATTTATATTTAAATTGAACTTTTAAAATTTATTAACCATTATTATGCAAGTTGCACATACCAGAATTTTAATATAAGTTTAAGTGTATTTTATTAAATATTTCAAATGAATGAAATTTATAATAATATATTTTCTTGAAAATATTCGATATAAAGTAAATGTTATCATGATATTCACTTTAATGTCTTGTAAATTAAGTGATCTTAAAAATCAGTGACTTTTAAAAATACTGTTATTGATAAACAAAGCGATTTTAATACAAGAATAGTTTTTAACAAACAATCTATTAAATTTCAAATTTCGAAATGCAACACACAAAAATTATGAATGTCACTGTCATTTTGTTAATACTTTAAAAAATTTCTTTTTTACAGTGATCTTGCAAATGCATGAATTTCAAAAAATTCATCATTTGCAAAATGGAGTCAGATACACAATTAATGGAAATATCATATCCCAAAACAGAAAGTTATGATAACTTTCAGAATCTCTATAACTTATAAAATTTTGTTTTAAAAAAAATTATATAAAAGAAGTTTTATGGACTTTAATATTGTCGCAAATAAAATAATTTATTTTTTAAATCACGATTTAAAAAATGGTTTTAAACATATAACATTATGATATTAGAAAATGTAACGAAAATTCAATTCAATTAATTTATATTGCTTTACAATAATTTAGTTAGCTTCTTTCTAATCAAAATTCAGCGCATAAATGTCCTTCCTAATTAATTAATTCTTGCCAATTAATTAATAAATCTATTTTAATAGTGAAATATCAGTGAACATCTAAAATGATAGCTATTTCAATTACTATGAAGGTAAGCATTATTATATTTAAACGATTATTCCAATTAATGAACAATGTTCATTTCTTCTAGTCCGAGTGTGAACTACGTATAGTTCAGTAATTTATTCACATTCATATTTACCCATTAAAGACACATTGATTTTTCGTAACAATATTCTTTTGATTTTGTATATTCCATTTTAAATACAATTTCTAACTAATGAAATACATATTTTTTGTGTGGAGAATGAGTACTTTAGACAACAAAAAGGATTTCGAAATGTCGATCTACTCAAAAACTTTTTACCTAGCGTGTTATCTCTTATTTATCACAACTAAACATTTCAAATGACGGAATTAAATGATATTTTATTTTCAAATTTTTAAACAGATTTACGTATTTTATCGATATTTAGTAACCCAATTAATTGTATATAAAGAAATGCGTATGTTAAGTCGTTTATGCATTTAAGTATCATGCATATGTAACACATACGTTTGTAAAGTAACATGTATATACATAATACATTTCATGACTGAATTATAATTTGGATAATCCAATGAATATTCTTACCACTTTGTACTCCTTTATTTTCAGTATGTGGGTAAGAAATAAAGCTTGACCACCAGTAATAAAAGAAAAATCTACGTAATTTATTTTTCATTTAAAACAGGAATTTATAACGATTATTATAGCATAGAAATTAAGTTAGAAAATTGGTGATCACTATTTGGAAAAATTATTTTTAAAGGAGAGAAATGCAATTTTATTATATATTTTAAATTTTATGTTAGCGTATACATCTATGAGACTTGATTTCGATAAATCTTTTTAATCATTATTTCAATTAATTTAAAATGCTTTATTGATAAAATAACATAACTTGATTCTTTCAGTAAATATGAGTGCAGTTAATGTTTAGGGAATATCATTATTTGAAAACACTTCTATGCTAGTTGGGTACGGATATGTACTTAAATTTTACTTATGTTATACTTAAATTTTGCTCACGTAGTTAATCATCAACTTCCCAAAAAACTTTTTTTTATGTACTGCCTTTAGTGGTGTACAACAAATTTGTCAATTCACAGACATATATAAGCGAGTTATTCTTTACATTTCGAAAATAAGATTGTAAACTTAAGAGGAAATACTGATGGACATCGTAAATAAATTTAATATAAACGATTATTTATATAAAAAAAGAAGAACAGAATTCAAAAACTTAATTTTTTTTTACAATAATTAGCTAAAACTATTGCAATATGTAATATTTAATAATTAAGTTCTTTAATAATATTAAATAATACTTTTTTTTTTCTTTTATCGACATTTCTAAGCTCCAAATACGAAGCATAAAATATAAATACTGCCAAAGAAATTTTTAAGTTTGAATATCATTAAATCATTCAATTGGAACATTAAGCTTTAGAGACTTTCCCGAATGTGTACATTCGGATTTATTTTAAGCTTTCATGTTTCTTACAAATACATTCAAAATAAACTTTATTTATATGTAAATAATTCTTTTGACAACCATCGGTTCTAGTTTCTCAGTAATCTCTCAACCTCAACAACAAAACGCTTTAAGGGGGTAGTAAGGTATTTTTTTTTTCTTTTTTTGCATTTTTTAATTTTAATTTTATATTAATGCATAACATCTTAAGATTATTCTGTGAAAATTTGAAAGCAATTGAAGTAAAACTGACGGAGATATATACTTGTAAGTCTCCGCCCTCCGATTTCACACTGAGGAATGTGGCCGCAACAATCAGCTACCAAGTAGCTGCTACTGCTTGACCAGGTTTCAAAGTCCTGTCCTGGCATACTGCCAAAATAATGGACCTTTCCGAAGGTACACGTACACGTGTGTACACGGTGCATTGATGATTCTGTGTAAGTATATGAAAAAAGCAGTAATTTACAAATATCTATTTCGACAAAAACGTCTGTGAAACTTTAAACGTGTTTTTCTAACACTTCGCTTTTTCGAAGCCGGTGAACTCCGTAGCTCAAAATCTACTGAACCGATCTTTTTAAAATTTTACTCACTCTTTCTTTATATAAATTACGAGATAACGCTGTCGAGTTTTTTTTAATTTTTAATTTTAACTTACTTTTAAAAAACAAAATATCAGATTTTTTTGATGAAAAATCAGTATTTTGACTTCCGAGCCTTGTAAAAAATTGAAAAATCAATAATAAAAGAAAAACTCAACAGCGTTCCCCGAGGAAACTTATCAACTAATTAAATCAATTTGGTTTTTTAATTTAAGTAATCCAGTCATGAGTTATGCGGTTCACCGCGAATCAACTTTTTTTTGGGACGTCTTCGAAGATTCGCTGTCATCGGCTTATTTTTTAATATTTCTTAATGAAAATTTCACAGAATACTCTTTAAATGACATATAATTATACTTTAACTATACAAATAAATAAATATTAATTGCATCCTTACAAAAAATGATAGAAAATATGCTTTTTTTCCCTCGAATTAACCTTACTACCCCCTTAATATTAACTACAAATTTGAATATTTATCTCATGTTATCACGCAACCTTATTTTATTACATTTCTTGGAACTGGAAAATAAATTTCCATGAAAAATCTCCGTGAATGGGCAGAAAATATAAGTAATGGATGTATACTTACAGGTTGTATCATAAAAATTCGGAAATTTAATTAGTATGAAATATGTTTTCATTTTGGATGAAATTATGTTTAATATATACATTTCTAACTAATGCAATGATGCACTTTAACGAAGATTGAGATAAAATATAATTACGGCCACAAAAATATAATATCCGTGAAAAATCTCCGAAAAATCTCCGTGAATGGGCAGAAAATATAAGTAATGCATGTATACTTACAGGTTGTATCATAAAAATTTGGAAATTTAATTAGTATGAAATATGTTTTCATTTTGGTTAAAATTATGTTTAATATATTGGTTTCTAACCAATGCAATGATGCACTTTAACGAAGATTGAAATAAAATATAATTACGGCCACAGAATTATAATTTATTATTTAACAAAAGAAAAATTAAGAAATTATGCTCCCAGAATTTATTTTCTTTACAAAAAAAGGGAGAACACTGCGCATTACCAATTTAGAGGATCATCGAAGAGTCGAAGAAATTGCATCTTATAAGTAAGAAAGATTGATGGCGGGGGTCCAAAAACATTAATATTATTTTTATAAAAAACAACAGATTGCTAACAAATTACAAACGAAATAAAATATTATTGCTTTTACAACAAATTATTTCATTTTGCATTTGGAGTTACAAAAGGAAATTATTATTATTAGTACATTTGCAGCAACTCCAGTTACAATTATCACATTAATTTTTATACTTAAATCCTAAAACATATAAGTTGGAATACCCTGGAATTGGAATCTTTTATTTCTTCTGGCGAGTTTTGTTTTGAACGTTTTTAACTAAATAAATTTCGAACTCATAACAAAGATAACATCATAATGATTGTTTACGCTGACTTCTATTTACACAAAGAGGAATAGCTTTAAAACTTATATAAAAGTTTTCATCTTTTAAAAATATCATGCTTCCGTAGTATTTTGAAAATAAAGTCTATTACTAATAACACACAACACTGTGAAAAGGAAATTCTGATTTTGTATCAGCAATTTCAAAAGACATATATATAATACCAAAAAAGTATCACGCAATGAAATCCGCCTTTGGTAAATTTTCTTTCACGGAATATTGTATTAACTTTTCATTGTGAACTTTTCTTTCCAATAATGGAGACATGTGGGGATCTGATCTCTGTGGAAATATATTTACTTTATAAATAACATCAATATCTTTAATGTAAATAATATTATATCGAAATCGATTTTAGCTAAGAGGAATACAAACATATAAAAAGAATCTTTTATAAAAATATTTCTATTGATATATTGTATTTAGAATTATTGTATTTTTTACATTCTAAAAGAGCTTCATGCTGTAAGATTAAATCACTTTAATCCGTTTAAGTGTGTTTTAAAAAGAAATACTTATGTCACTATCTTTTGTGAGGGTTTTGCTTCTTTAAATAAACAAATAAGATTTTTTTACGTTTTTCACGAAGGGCTGATAAAACATATTAATAAATGCATATTTTTTTGCATCAATTAAATTTGCAATTTTACTTATTATTCACTTACATCAAGCCTGTCGAACCTTATACTAAGCAGGGGCGCATCTCAGCTTGTGGCAAGCAATGAAGGGCGCCATTATTAACATGGTTCAAAACATGCAAGAAAATCATTTTTAATATTAGCAGCAGTACATATATATCTATGCAAATGAGACATAATATCCCTATAGATCAAATGCTCCATGTATATTTAAAAAAATCAAAATATTAGTAAATTGTAATATTTTTTTAATAATACGTTTTTCCGCGAGGGTTAACCTCAAACAGTTTTGAACTGGAAGGAGCCAGAACATGAAGTACCATCCATTATTAAAATAAAATAGTAATAAGAAATATCGTTAGGTTGTTGGGAGACGCAATTACTCTGCAATATGTACAATTTTTTGGAGGTGTAAATTTGCCATCATAAAAAGTATAGAAACGAAGTCGTGGCTGGTTCCACAGAGAGAGCCTGAAAGAGCTTGTATTGATTGAAATCCTTTCGCACAATTTTATAGATTTTTTTTTTTTTTTTTTTTTTTTACACAACTAGGGGGGCCCCGCCCCCCTGCTCGCTATGCTCGCCAACCCCCCGCGTAATCGCTTCGCGATTCCAAATTATTCTTTACTCCTGCTTGCTGCGCTCGCCAATAACCCATGGTATGAATAAGCAGTTGCAGACCTTTCAAATGATGTGTCACACAATTGATGTTGTAAAGAAATTACAAATATGCCCCCCTGGGGGCAGAGTGGGGGATGACACACAACACATCCATAATATGAATAAGCAGTTGCAGACCTTTCAAATGATGTGTCACTCAACTGGTGTTGTAAAGAAATTAAAAATGTGACCGCCCTCCCCCCCTGGGGAGAGCAGAGTGTGGGGGTGACACACAAGACATCCATAATATGAATAAGCAGTTGCAGACCTTTCAAATCTTCTGTAACACGACTGGTGTTGTAAAGAAAATAAAAATGTGTCCCCCCTGGGGAGCAGAATGGGGGATAACACACAATACATCCATTATATGAATAAGCAGTTGCAAACCTCTCAAATAATGTATCAAACGACTGGTGTTGTAAAGAAATTAAAAATTTGGCGAAATATTACAGTTATCGCCAAGTTGGCGTCACTTTTGACAACTAACTTTGGTCGCCAAATTTGGCGATATGTCGCCAAGTTGGCGACAAACTTGGCGATTGTTGGCGATGGTAACCTTTCCTCTCTTTATGGTAACCCATATGGCGATGCACAGACGGAGCCCTTTCCTGATTGGTCTATTCGACTCATGGAAGGAGTGGAAAACCCGGATTCGTTAGTTCCGGAAATCTTCCACATCAGCATCATTCCAGGAGTCATTCCTTTTAAGGCTAGTTTTTTTTTTTACTATAGAAGGATTACATAAATTGTTAAAGGTCTGAAGGAGAAAAAGACAATCTTTATCCTGTCTTATGAAACAGCCGAATGGACAATGAAACAACGTTAATAACAATAACAAAAATTCTGAAATTTCTGCACGAAAGAGAAGAATGATCGCTTATATTTTTCTACATTTTACTTCTTAACGTATTAAAAAAGTTATTGCCTACATTTATTAATTCCTATCGTCGTAATTTCCATAAAAAGATTTATAAATCATAACTATAAATTAGTAAAATAATGCAACAGCGCATGATTATTATTTTTAACTAATTATGTGTTCTGTTGACTTTCTTTTAATACATTGCATACATTATAATTGATGATACGTAAAATACACTTACAGAGATTTTTAAAACCCCTCTCATGAAAATATCAAAGATTTCAAATAAAGTATGCTTTACAATGGGATTGTATTAAAGAGACTGGTAACAGGAAATTTTCAAAAGGGCGCCAAGAAAACTTGCAAAGGGCGCCATTTCGCCCGCGGGCGCCGCGTTGGACAGCCCTGACTTACATAATTGCACAGAAAACAAAACAGAATTTTATATATATCGGCGTTCTCCACTGCAAATGTATATGTAATACATTGAACAATTTTATAAATATATAGAGTTATGATATTTCACAAAGATATATTTTATTATGCATGTTTTAATTACCTAAACGAATGTCACCGTTAAAATATATTTTATATAACTCTCTGCAGATAGAATTCAGACTGATATAAATTTCCAAATTACCTGTAATTTATATCTCATATCTCAACTAAATTGTTTCTGTGATTTCAGTTTAAACCCCTTCCTCATAATTAAGACCAGTTTCTTCTTTTCGCTCTCGGTGTTGATGTATTAATTTTTTTTCTACTGTTGCCTAAAATATGTGCTTCATTTTTTTTATTGCAGATCTCATTTGCACATCTTATAGAAAACGTGTGCCTTTAATTATTTACATTAGCACGCATTTTTTTTCAGAGAATTGTGAAACTGATACAGTTTCGCCACCATTTTACAAAAATATTCATATTTTGAATTCTCATGCAATATCCTCTGACATTTCACATATTTATCTTAATATGTACTATGGCTTTTTCGATCATTACATTATTTAAATGCGATCAATGCTATTATATTGTATTATTAATTGTACCCACTTCAGGGAAGTTCGGCACACTTTACCGGAAATTTAGAAAAGAAATAATTTAAAAAAGTTTTCACCAGAAAATTGTTTAAATGAAAAATAAATAAAATAATAATGAAAATTAAGCGACGGGATTTCGGAGATTCTGTGTTGCCGCCAACGGTACGCCCATTCAAGGAATAAGAGTTCTTGAAAAGGGATGAATCCATTAGCTGGCTGGATTCTACTTTTATTGTTATTACTGTAAAATATAAATAAATATAATGCACCTATACGGTGTTTAAATAATTTATTTTACTAAATAATAGTTTTGATGCGTATCGCATTTGTTAGTTGCCATTAAAATAAATTATTATCACTATATTGATGCTCTAATTATATATGCTCTATCACATTGAGCCAGAGAAAAAAAAGAAAGAAAAGGCATAGACAGTATCTAGAATATACCATTCGTTCATACAACCCCTAGGTTTATCTATATTACGGCGATTTCAGTTATTCGTTTCCCGATTGTTCACTATTTACAATTTTACGTAAAGTTTTTATTGATACTGATTTTCAAATTTCTATACATTTTCGTTTAAATGCAAAGAATTAGTAAGCAGAAACGCTTTTAACTATTATTTGTCACATCAAAATATCGAGGGCGTTTTCTGCAGTTCCATATATTAAACTTCGATATATTCTGTTGAGCTGATCCAAAGTATCCAGCCAGATTGTATTATCACAATTAAATTTGTTTTGCACAATTTAGGGTATGTTAGTACACCCATTTGCATACATGTTGTTCATAGCCTATATTATAAAAACTTTAGCCTAATTTAATATTTCATTTCTATGGTTTTTTGTACTTTCCATTGCAACAAAAAATTTTTAGAAACAATCAATTATTTTTTTATATTTTTGTCTGTCTGTCTTAGAATGCCGGATTCTCATAATACTGTTTTTAGTTCCATTTCTCATGTCAATTTTAATCGTTATTTAATTGTGTTTAAATTTCATAAACTTCAGCTATGCAGTTAATAGATATTTCTATCACTTTTTTATTTATTTTTGTAAATTGTTATTTGTTCAATGTAACATTAATTTGTTCAATGTAACATTTAAATGCTGCGCATAGAATTTACCATTCTGACAAACTTGGGAAATAGTTTAATACTGTGTAACGTGTCGACATTCTTTGGAAATTAAATGAAATTCAAAACTATTCTGAAACGAATTTGCGAAACTTTATTATGCTTGCTTTCTAAGTCACGTAAATTGAAACAGAAATATTTTAAATCATTAATCACATTATGCAATTTATATTTAATTATTCTTTATACAGTTATAAAATTATAACATTTAAAGTGGTTCATCACAAAAATTTGTTATCATTATGAATTTACACACAGATTGCATGTAGTTTTATTTCAAAATATAAATCAAATATTAAGTCAAATATAAGTGCCTAAAAATGCCACAAAATCTGAATTTAAGCATTGAATTAAAATCCCTCATTAAGTTTCGAATTGAATTACAGTTTATATTAGAATGTTGAATTTAAGCGGACACATAGATCATACAAATGGCTGCACAAAATGATTCGGATATTATCCAACTATTGGTGGGAATTATTGATATTAAGATTTGAAATGTGATTTTACCTATAAAGTTTCAAATATCGTGAAAATTCATATCTGTATTTAAAGATTGTCTTTTTTCTGATCAATGAGGACACTCCAAGGTATTTAAGTACCTCTCGCATTTGTCAGGAAACAGATAATCTTTAAAAAGAGAGGCAGTTTTTCAGGATATTTTTAACAGTGTAACTCTCCTCTTTCAATTTATTAAATAATGAAATTTTCGCACAATATTTTCTAAATATTAAAAACTCGACATATTGGTAAACTCGTATATATCTTGCGAAATAAAATATGAGTCTAATACTGTTTCGAAAAGAAAAAACAAATTTGGTGAAATCTCCCTGAAAGACCACTTCTATAATGAGATAACCTCTCATAAGATCAGTCATTTAAGGTCTATAAGTTTTGGGTACAGGCTCAATGCTAATTTTTCTCCTTCGAAGGACCACTGTTTATCTTATCCTTCCCTTAAAGACCCCTTTTTAACTTTTCAGTTGGAGAATAGGATTATTTTTTTTCCATTGGAAAACTTAGACATTTCATGTCTCTAAAATAAAAACGCGCAGTTATGCCTACTTACTTATAGCTATTGAATCCAGGACATCACAAACACCGGTTTGGAAGAAAAAGCTGGTTCTCCTGTATTACTTTGTTTAATGTTACTCTGGTTATGGAGATATTTCGTGTTGGAGAGAGAATGGCCATTGTCCCCTTTTTTTTTGGATTTGGCCGAATAGCATACATCTGTGAAGTGCAGGAGTATTTTTCAAGAAGGATCAATGGGGAGTTGTCCAGATTCCAATTTATCTTAATTCTATTTTATTTCTAGCAAAGATTTCTATTTGTTATCACGGCAGTTTTGTTTAATAGTAGAAGTTATAACGCAGAACATAATCTTATTGAACTACGTATCGTGTTTTCCAACAACAACTTGAAACTGTACAACGCCGCCAGGCTATTTGCCCCTGATCGCTCTAAGGTCATGAACAGTGCACCGTTCATGGTTCCGTCGTAACAACATGGCAGTATTTCCTTTCTTTCTCTGAAGTTGAATCTGCTCGCGGGGTTGTTTAAAGTGTTAGTTTTAATATTTTATGCATTCAGTATAGGATAATTCAATAATTTAAGAGATCTCAGAAATCTGAATAATCTTAATTTTTACCTGGTAGTACAATTTTTCAACATTAACATTTTTTTTCACAATACCTATAAAACTGAAATTCATAAACTTTTTCATATAGACAACTTAATTTATCTTCTATTTGAAATATTTCTTTTGATATTCTGTATTGAAAACTTATTTTATATATTTTTTTATGTTTAATTTTGATGAAAAAATTAAAATAGTTTTTTGAATGGGTGCAATATTTCTTAAAAATTAATAAAGCAATTTGCATGAAATATTTTTATTTTAAGGTAAAAATAACTTCTGCTTTCGAATCTCATTAATTCGAAATCGTCGAGACCACAAGAAATGTTCGAATTATGGAAAGTATGAGAGGAAAACGTGTTTAAAGAGATAGTATTGCAAAGCAAATAATGTTATAGTATTTTTTATTCATTTCGGCTGTTATCTTTAGAATATGACTTAGTAATAAATTAAACGATATAGTCAATACATAAACCAATTAAGGAATTAGAAATAAGCATAATGGACGATGAGGTTAAGGTGTCTTTAATGGAGACTGGACACTAAAAAAGCGGATACCAAATGCATAAGATTATATGTAAAGAAGTTGAGAAAAATTCTGAAAAAAATGAAAGCAAGAAAGTTATTTCAAGGATCTGAAGTCTGTGAGAAGATACCGAAGAACGAAAAGTCGGAATTCTCTTTAGTTCCAATTAAACGATATCAAGGGAAAATGAGATCGAATAAATTAATTTTTTTAACGTTATTATGCCCTTGAAAATTTCGAGACTTCATAGTTCGTTCGAATTAAGTGAACATTCGATTTATCCGGTTTCGAACTAACGAAAACCGTCTTTACTACAAATTTAGTGTCATAAAAGCGTCAAATATTTAAAATTGGCAATATTTCAAAATTTTATAATTTAAACATATTTCTTTGGATAAACAGGTAAATAAATAAAAATACTGCTTCCAAATGAAGTATATATTCAAGACACATAAGTTTTACATCATTATCAATATTTTTATATGTAGTATTTATTTTAGTTCGATCATATGTAACTACTTTTTTAAATTTTAAGATGTATATGTAAGATTTAAGATGTAAGTATAGAAGAAATTTTTGGGATTGGTACATCCAACTAAATTTAAATTAAAAAAATATTTGGCTCTATATAATAATTGATATGGTTTAAGTATATTTTTCGTAAAAAAGATTTTCTCTGAAGCATACATTTCTAAGTTCTATTCTGCATTGTGACAGAAATATTTTTTTTATGCTAAATATAATATTTTGTTTATATATTATATTTTGCTATCAGTAAAATTCCTTTAAAATTTATGTTTCTTTTTTTAAAAGACACCAGATAACTACCTGATTTTTCACATTTATACAAAAAAAAAGTCATGCCAATGCTCCTCAGTAAAGCTTTCAACTTACATTAATAATCTTAAAAATTCAGAAAATATGACTTAAAAAATCATAATATAAAAATAACGAGAGAGATCGTGCCATGAGGCTAAAGGGATAAAGCACTCCAGAGAATGACCATTTTCGTCGGTTTGTTTGCCCTTGGCATCATTCCAAAATGTCCTGAAAGTATTTCATAGTTCTCTAGCTCTATTTATTTATACGTATTCTTTTCTATAAACACCAAAGCATGTTTTATTTCTTAAACGATTCTTCGAGTGATCATAAAACTTTTGGAAAAGTACAAATGGATAATTTATCTTATAAATTTAACTTTTATTATCCGTATGGATTTCCTGCAATCTTTTCTTAGAAACGCTGTTATTTCTTTTTTAAACATACAGTTTCAGAAATTTAAAATTTGTAAATAAAAGAGAAAAAAGGTATAAAAATGAAATTACACCTTTTTTCTGGTTTATAAAAAAGTCAAACGTCCGTATGATTAAATTATTTAATCCATTGCTTATTTGGATTTATTTTGCCTACATTTGAAAAAACAATTATCTTTTAAACTTTGTTGTGATAAAATTTTAAAAATGGTAGCATTCGAATCAATTATTAACTCACATGTAATCTGATTTAAAATTAAATCTGATGAGGGTACATAGTAAAAAAGGGGGTAAATAATTGTACGTAATTTTCTACATTATTGAATGAATTAACATTATTATTAGGTTAGTAAGAGTGTCTTATAATGTATGATGTGCTTAAGAAAGTTAATAATTTTCTTTATGTTAATTAATTATTTTACAAAAATTGAAAAATTAAAAATTAGGATACATGTAATGTATTTTTCCCATTATTAATAAAAAAAGATGCCGCATCCGCGAGAACCTTTGACGTAATTTAATATTTTCATTACCTATCTATTAAATTTCGCTTATACTACAAATAGTTTATTGCGAGCAACTTATTGTAACATTTATTTAACTTATGCTTGGTGTATTTTTACAAGTATAATTTTGTTTTCATCTAAACACTCGAATGTATTTTAAGCTCATTTTCTTTGACTGAATTTTTCTTGAACTTCCAAAAAAGGATTTCATTATTGTCGAAAAGATTTATTGAGAATTTTATATATTTATCTCTTTTTTATGCTGATAGCGCCACTGGTATTAATTTGAATAACTAAAATTTTAAAATTGATCTTTAAAATTGATTTTTTATGTTTTCTCAAGTAACAATAATTCTTAAAAATAGATAGAGTGGTTTTATTTTTTATTTATGCGTATAATGCGTCCTAAGGAACAAACAATCATTTTTTTATTTCTTTATTCTATGTTTAGTTATATTAATGCCCTGGGATATGTTTAATTTTATTCAGGCTTAAAGATAGCATCTAAGACAACTTTCTTTTCTGTTTAAAGCCTCCTCTGGTGGAAAATATATTTTTATTCATTTCTCATTAAAACAATTTATTAACAATTAGTTGCTATTTACACAGGTGGAAACTGCGTAAACTTTCAATCTCTGTTAAAATATATTTTAAAAAACATTCCCCGATATTATTTAAAACTATAGAATATTTTTAGTTCCAGCAAAATTAAAATCCTTCCTTTATGAATATTTTAAAATACACAATTCTTAAATGAAAATTGTTTTCAAATGATTCCTCCACAAATTTAGAAAAAATTTCTTGGAGTTTCAAACTATTACACAAGTATTCTATAACATTTTAAAGCGTTAGTCATGTTTTGCAAATTAAATGTTCCAAAAACCCGGACGAAAAGAATTTCTATAGCATGCTTAAATACAAAACGAATAAATAAACATATGAGCTTAAATATTCAAAAACACATATATTTATTCAGTATTAGTATACTTTTTTATTTCTAAAAAGATAAACAGTATTGGGAAAGATAGTGCACAGTAAAAATGCACTGATAGGGAATTCTTTCCAGAAAGGACTATGTAGTATGATGCTTTAGAAGTATGTCATTAAAAGGAAAAAAACCTATTATATCTTATTACTGAAAATATCTTACATGTTTAGAAATAAAAAAGAGCAAACCTCAAATTGATTCGATACATATTTTTTCAAATATTTATGAATTTAAAAAATGTTAATAGACTTTTCGAACTACAGATATATACTATACCGGATTTGTCATAAATATCGAAACAATCGGCTATCTTCTTAAATATTGCTCTTAGACCCATACTTGCAATTGCAATAATTCATGAAAAAAAGTAAAATTTTTAATAAGATAAGTTGCAACTCCATTGGGGGGGGGGGTCTATTTGAAAAATTATGAAAATTAAATTTCTACACGGCTCCCCTTAGATATAAATTCCAATTAGGAAAACTTATCCAATCCTGAATTAGACACAAAAAATTTTATCTTCATATTTTTAAAACTCGCAGAGTTATAGCCGTTTAAATAATTCTTCAAGTTTTAAGGGATTAGACACAAATTAAAATGGGCGCAATTCAAAAAAACAATGTTACATTAACAGTTCTAGAAAACATGTATATATCTGTGTTTTGAGTTAGAAATTCGATTGTTTTTTTTTTCAATATTAATTTTAAAACTATTAAAAATATTTATTTAAAAAATGATACAATTAAAAAAAATACAAAAGTAAATATTTTTTCAAATTTTCTGAAACAAAACTAATGTAAAATAATCAAAAATGGCATGTTTCACATATTTGCACTTTTTTTTTTCTTCAATACTTCTAGACTTTTAATGATATAATGACAGAAAAGCTTTTCATGCTGAAAACCGGATTTAAAGTTTTAAATAAAGTTTGGCTCCTAATAAAATCTTTAAAGCTTTTTAAAAAATTGAAAGTATCAAGTAATTCATTTCTGTAGGTCAAACTTCCGATAGAGTTTAGATTTTCTCATTTCCATCTCCTTTATGTACTATTTAAATGTCCTTCAGTTATTTAAAGCAATGCTTTTTCTAAGATGCAGATTATATCTTTTTTTATATATAAATTTAGCTCTCGCGACTTTAGGCTTTTTATCGTCCTGGAGAGGCTGTTAAAAAATTCTATATTCTGGACCAAGGACGGGCCAGGACCTAGGTGTTACTTTTTTCTGAAGTCTCGCCTGGCCATGCCTAACATATTTTTCATACCGTAGAGGACTACTTCCTTCTTCCTAGGTCTGCACTTGACGAAATTTTCAATCCCGGTCCCGACACAATCCGTATTAAAGTCACTGTCTCTGACTGACCTATCATTATTATTTTATTATTAATTCCGAGAATAAGAATATTCTCAGTAATTGTATTTAAAAATAGAGGAAAATCCTCAAAAAACCAATTCACAAATCAAATATATGTTGTAAAAGAGATTTTATTTAAAATATCTTTATATTTAATAAAATTTCTTATATATTTTCTAACTTTATACTATTAGTATGTTATAGTATTTATATAATATCATGTACTGTTTCAAAACTTATAGAATTTATTAAGTGCAACGATCTTAAATGGTAAGTAATAAAAGTAAATGTAAAGGGTTTTAAGTCTTAATATTTTTTAAAATGTGAAATATAATATAATGTCAAAATTAACTTTTTTTAGTCCCTTTAACAGATACATGCACAAAAAGACATTGATAATGATACAAAACTAAAGTAACTTGAGGGTATACTGCATTAGGAAGCATTTTTTTTTAATTGTCAATTTTTTAGTTTATTTTTCAAAATTCTGTAATTTAAAGTTAAATTTTAAAATAATAAATAAATAATTTGCTTACAAATAAATTTTACGTTCAACATACATGAGTTTTACATCCTTATTTTTGGGAGCTATTAAACCAATAGTTTTGCTACAGTCTTGCGCACAGTGGAAACAAGTCAAAAACAATTTTAATTATTTCATTAAAATTAAACACAAAAAATAAATAAAATTCCAATGCAGAATATTTAAACAAATATTTTAAATACAAGCGATATTACGTTGTCTCTATTTAAAAATTGCAAAACCAGGTAAAATAAGACTCCTGAGACCCTTGAATCAATTTTTACTACTTACCCAATTAAAAAATGAAATTTTTTCAAAAAATATTTAGAGCTTTTCAACATATTACATAAAAGAAGCGGATTTCTTTGTTTAATAATATAGCAAACAAATAAGATTTCTCCTTTTAATTTCCTCCGCATCATTAAAACAAATGATTTTTTCTTGGTTGCAATACCTTTCAGGGCAAGAAAAACCTGAAACATTCTACGATATTAGCATTTTGTTTTCTAGTTCTTTGTTCATTAAAAAAAAATCTTTTAAATAAAGAAATAATTTTATATCAAAGAGTTAGATTTAATATTTCCTTTTATTCATCTCCTTAAGTGGGGATAACCCATTAATAAATCACCCAATAATAAAAGTGATTGAAAAAAGCAAAACATAAATATATTTCAATGAAATCATTTATGGTTCTTTGAAAATTCGTGTTTCTTTTTTACGGAAACCCTTATTGACATAAAAAAGATTTCTTTTGTCGTCGAATAAAAAAAAAAAAAGAGGTCATTTATTCATTATATTATTATTATTCATTTCATGTCATTATTCATTTATATCGAAATTGATAACAATAGAAAAGTATGTTAAACAATAACAAAAACATCCTTCTATATAGGAAATTTAATAACAAATAATTGGGTTATCTTTAGTATTGTTTTTATCATGTTTTAACAAATATAAAGTTTAACATATTAGTAAAAAATGTAGGATTTTGCATTTCTTGTTTCATGGATTTGTACACAAAATAAGAAAACATTATATTTTCCTGATATTCAGAATTATAATATAATCCAGAACTTAAATAAAAAATAATCTCTCCTAAATTGCCCATGACTCCAAGAAGTGTTCTTTATTTTTGGACATCTAAGAAACCATCATACTTTTGAGAAGAGCACTTTTAAAAACTCAGAATAAAAAAAAAGAAAAAGAATGTATGCTAACAAGTTACAACGGCCATTTAGAAAATGATGTTTCCATTGACTAAAATTTAAGACCCCAAAAAATTCCGTGTTTTTTAAAAAGAAAAAACATAGCTTTTTACAATTAATCGGTCCAACATTAAATTGTTTTCTTTTTCGTGATCGTTGCACATTTTGTAGTCGGTGGGCTCAATATTTAGACTTCGTTTTATGTATTAAAAGACGACCTTTCATACGACATCTTTCTCTGGATTTTTTTCGTAACTGACAGTTTGCGTCTACCCATTTTGTATTTTTTTTACACTTTTTTCATAATTAATAACGATATTTCGATAGTTTTTATTTTCTTCTTTATTAACAACGACACTTCGGTTTTTCAATTTAAATAAAAATTTCTCTAAATGTTAAAAAAAAAAAAAAAAAAAAAAAAAAAAAAAAAAAAAAAACAGAAAGAAAAGGAAATTTCGGACACCACTAAAATGCCCAAATACGGAAATACAGGTTTATTCCCGTCCAAAAAATACCACCATAATCCAAAAAGTAAAAAAAAGAAAAAATTATAATATATTAAATATGATATTAAATTGATTATTAATATAATATTAAATATGAATGTGACGTCACAGAGTGGGTCAAAAAACCTTCGAATCTGAGCAAAAAAAAAAAAAATTGAACTGCTGACATACGCCATTTTACTAAAGCAGATGTCAGCAAACATCTGCTGGTTATTAAAACGTGGACAAAGTTATCTTCGTCGTCATTAAAGTATGACGTTATAAAGCATATCGCACGAGAATAATGTATGAAAAAAATCAATAATTTTCTTTCATCTTTCATTTGTTATTTACGTTGAAATAATTTAAAAATAGAGTAGAACTCCAATCATCCGAATCAATTGGCATCCTACCGCATTCGGATAGTTGAATTTTTGGCGAAAAAATACTTTATTGTTATTAATTATATTATGTATATTGAAAATGGGAGGAAAAAGCTACTTAATAAAAACGAGCTTTAAATTAATTAAATGAAAAGGCAAAACTTTTACGTGTTAATCGTACTTATGAGATATCATTAGTACAGTATGTACATACCTTACTGTAAATGAAAAGCATTGCTTGCAGCACACCTCGGTCAATGTAAGCTGTTCGATAGTCTTCAACCATTTTGGGGCAGCATCCTCTTGGCAATGAGAAGCGCCATATCATCACATTCAGAGTGATGCTACATCCACTTCAACATAATTTCCAGCCCGGAAATTCTTCAGTAATTGATGGTCCCAGGTCTTCTTAAACTTTGACATTAAGGTTTAAAATATTTTCCTCCGTCACTTTTTCCTCACACTTTCAATGAGTTCATCATTATTTTGAGCTTGAAATCCACGGTCTTACGAATAACACACAACCCACTCTCCTATATTTTCACCAGTAACTTCTGAACATGCAAGGGTTTTCAAAAGAATGTTTCTGAATTATTCGAGAAGCTCGGAATCCTCATTAACTCTCTTTACCTTCCCTTTTTTTTATCTTTCTTCTCCCTTTTCTTGAGACCTTTCTCTACATCAGTTTATATTCTTTCAAATTGTTCTACACATGCCTTACATGAGCCATCATTATGTAAGCTTCATCGTTCAAATTTATTTTTTTTTCTTTTGTGTGTAGCTAGCTAACACACCTCTTCATCTGTCCCCTCTACCAAAATTTTCTTTAAACGATGTCATCTGTAATGGCTTTTCATTAGGGACGGGCATTATTTATCGTATTAGGATAAATAACAGTGTTACTACGCGGGAACCTAATATTGCATTAATATATTGCTGAAAAGTCCCTGTTAAATAAATAACACATGGTTCTTAATGACAGCATCTTCCTTCATTTCTTTTAATCAAGATTTCATTTTTTGTACCTCTAAAATAAGAATAATATTCATTAAAAACGTCCTTAATCGTTTGTTTTGAGACGTTTGCCGAACAATGTTGAATTCAGACACTTTTCTCAAGAGGGATTTCTGTGCTCTGGAAGAGAAACATTATAGAGTTCCGGGAGATAGGGGAGAAGCATTGCTTTTTCTGACCATTGAAAACCCAAAATCTCGAATCTTCCGAGGAAACATCTCATTGCTCACCGGCACCCCCCTCCCCTGGACTATCCCCTAAATTCAACACTAGTACTCAGCATGACTCTATCTTCACCCCTAGTTAAGACCTGCTCTCTTAGATATGTAATACTAATTTTTTTGCAGTTCATCAATCACTATGACTAGTAGTGAATACATGCATGAATAGTAATAACTTACACCGTTAATTAAACACTTTTTCTGCTTGGTGCCTGATGATATGTCACCATCATAGCACACTTTCTCCTATTTTAATAGCACAAAATACTATAGCACAATATCTAGAGCACAAAACACAGAAATTTTTAGATCAGGAAAATATTTGAAAATTTATTAGAAAAACCTCATGCTTGAAATGTTTTCCTCGATAAACAATATATTATAATCAATATATAAATATATTATATATAACACGTAGATTAATGATTGAAAAATAATTAAATTCTGTTTAAAACATCTCAAAACATGTAAATCGATTGAAAGTCGGAAGTCTAAATTCATAAATAATTGCTTTTCATGAATCATTTCTGTTTAGTAAAAATATGAACGAAAAATGTATGCGGAAATGTATGTTCGACATATCCTAAAAATTGCTTTAAATGCAATCTTATGTTGCAAATGCATTTTAAATTAATAAAGTTTTATATTGTGAAAAGAATATGCTGCATTAACCTAGCGTATATGATTGTTAGATTTTGTTAGTATATTTACCGTTACGTAAATAAAACAAGTTGGAAATTGCACGTAAACGTAGCAAATGAGGTGCGTTCGTACGATAACGAAGATTTAAAAATATTCAAATCTTGCTGATACAGTAGAGCGTACTTCGGATACAGTACAGTAGTCGAAATCTTTTTTGTGTTCCTGTAAATATACAGATAGTAAATTTTATTACACCTCAGAAACGTATATCTTATTCATAAAATGTGAAATAGTTGAATATAATTAAAACACGCCCCAAACAATGTTTCCCTGTATAGCATTATGTAGTGGAATACTTTTGTGTGGCCCTGTAATTTAATAATAAAAATTCTTTGCATCACAGAATGTACAGAAAGCATATTTTAGTATATACTTCATAGATTCATGCCAATTCTATTACGTTCGAATGAGTGTAACATCATAAAAAATGCATTTGAAACTTTTTCCCATTGACTGTAATGTAATGGAATACCTTTGATTGTCCCTGTAAATGATCTATGCATCTAACTTTCATAACATTTGAAATGACTCGATAAAATTACGTAATAATTATATGTTTTAAATTTCAAACGATTAAAATGCATTTGAGATTTTTTTCCGAATTGATGGTAATGTAACGGAATAATTTTGATTGTCCCTGTAATTGATCTATCAATCCAATTTTTATAAAATTTGAAATGACTCGACAAAATTATGTTATAATTATGTATTTTAAATTTCAAACGATTCGGTTGGGTAGTTTTTGCGTTGTTATATGCGGACGGACAGACAGACGGACGGACTGAGCGACAACAATAGGTGCTACGTATTTACATAATTACGAACGCACCTAAAAAGCAATTATTTCTATCTTTTCACCCCGAAAATATAGCAAAATTTGAGTTCAGAGATTAATTTTATAAAAAGTACCTTTTTTCTACATATAACTAAAATGCATTTATTTATAATTTAGGGCCTTAAGAAATTCAATTCTCGATTTTAGTTGGAAATTCTATTTTAAAACTAACAAAACAATATTTTGTCACATTCAAATAAAACGCTTGAATCAATGCATTTTTAATTAATTTGCTCATTTCAACCGTCTACATTCAAACTTCAGATTGATTTGAATTTAAAGCAGAAATTGGAAACCAACCGATGCGCGTAACCACAGGGGGGGGGGGGGGCGGACAGCCCTTCCCGCTTGCGCAGACCCATTCACAATTACTTAAAAAATTTGTTTCCCCCCCGCCTTATTAAAACACCTTTAAAAACCCTTATTAAAAAAATCTCACAATTATAAACTCTAAGATAAAAACCTGTCTAAAACGGAATTAAAAACTGTTTTATAGACTTCCGTTTTAGAAGGTTTTACTATATAAAATGAGATATTGTTTGTATCCAGCAAGTTCAGATTAAAAATTCTGGGCACCCACCCGTTCAAAAGGCTGGTCACGCCTATGCAACCACAGTAGAAATAATTCCTTAATAAATCTCTAAATTCAATATCTGTTAGATTTCCACCAGTTTTTCAATAAATGTAGTTTTATTCTGCTAGATTTTCTACCAGTTTTTCGATAAATGTAGTTATTTACATTACAAAAGAACATTTTATCGCTTCGTAAATATTGTTTATTTTCAAACGTCTTGTTACAAATTATTTGACAAGCTTGAAAAATGCTGAGTAATGCATATTATCTGAGGATAATTTTGTTATCGTTAACGACTTTTTATTTAAAGTTTCGTTTCCTGTTTGGTTTTTATTCGAGGTTGTTGAATAGAGAGGATAAATAAAATATGATTTCGTCTCTTTTTTATTAAATATCAGAAAGACTGAATTTAAGATTTATGGATTTGATTTCTAAAGTGCTCTTCTGGAAGGGGGAGGGGGGGTTCAACCCCCAAACATACACATTCAAATTTCGCTCATTTAGTTCTCTACCATTTTTAACATGACACCCCCCCTTTCGGTGACTCACCTAATTTTGCTCATTTCTTCACTTCGTTTCAATCTTTAAAAGGCTATAACTTTGCTTCTATGGGAGCTAGAGCGGAGAGAAAAATTCTAGCATAGCTAACTTTTACTCGCCATTCTTTTTGCTATTTCAATTTTCCGGTTTTTCCCAATAGGACCATTTGGGGGGGGGGGGCGGGCAGGGGGACCGTTTCTCATTTTTTGATGTAATAGGTCTATTGAAAGCTTATTGTTCATACATTACAAATCTAGCCTAAAACTTTTTCTCCCATTACTCTGGGTCACTTTATGGACCCATAATGGGTTGAAATTTAAATTTCACAATATTTTTCGAGGTTTTTTGCCAAATCGCTATCTGAAAAAAATTGTACCAACGTGATGTGTGTATGACATCTGAGCCATATAAATATTATTCAGTCTTTTTTATTGCAATTTTTTTATGTAAAACAATATGCATTATTTTTCATGCACAATTGCGCATTAAATGAAAATTGTAATGTAATTCTTGTAGTAGTACTTTATAATAATGAATAAAAAGAACACATTATTTAAAAGTATTTCCTGCACAATAAAATGTTTCCTGACGATTACAAAAAAATATGTCCTGACAATTCAAAAAATAAAAACGTAATTGTCCAAGATTTCACTTCTGTTGGCCCTTCCAAAATGTCACTTTTTTTCGGGGGGGGGAGGTGAAAATTTTGTGGAAATAAGTCTTATTTTTTATTTATGTATGGGTCCATATAAAAAAGTATGAGCTAGTGAATTTTGGAACCATTTTAATACAACTCATATTCCAAATAGTAAAATAATTGAGAAAAAATTATTTTCAATTTGATCATTTTTCATACTAAGTAAATGCATTTAAATTTCTTATAAATTGAATCTAGAATGTTTAAAAAAGATTTTAATATTTACAAAATATAAAATACAGTACAATATATTAGGTTTACAGCTTTCTGAGAGACATAAAAATAGTAGGATAAAATTTAGAGGAGTTAAAAGTATTAGAATATTTTATTTTACGCAATAATATTACCTTATTAATATGAACTAAATGGTAGTTAATATTTTGTAGCACCCTCTTTTGCTTTCATAATAGCGTAATATCGAACTTGCATACTATACGTATCAGCTGTTAAGAGACTAGACGAAAAAACTGAGTCTGGAAAAAATTTCATTCTCTACCATCTGTCCTATCTCATAAGTTTCTTTGTCTTATCAGTTAATATTTGTTTTATGTTTTGCAGCCGCTCTAGTAGTGGCAGCACGCGTTGACTTGCTGTAAAAAAATCAGTAATGCATTTCATCTCAGATTTTAAAACATCAACAGCGCTGATTGAGAAAACGCGGTATATGGAAAATGGATTTTTGAAAAATTCGTTTTCCTCTGTATGTTAAAGAAAGTTTTCTTAATATGTTTTCTTGTACTTTCTAATTTTCCTGTTTTTCGTATTTCCTATAGGATACATTATTTTATATTCAAAAATATATGTGCCTATAGATATTTTCTTACATGTTGTTGCCCCACCAGTGGCTGAGAGATTCTATGCCCTCAAAACTGGTAGACGGCAGGCACTGGATTCGAACAAAACTCAATCGCGGCCGTCAGCCCAATCATTCGGAGTTTTCCGTGGTTTTCTCCGAACTTTGGATTCCCTTGCGTAAATACGGGATGGGTTTCCTTAGAAAGACCCCCCCTCCCTCCATGGAAAACCCCCTTAGGGCCCATATCCCATGTGTTGTCTGTTTGGGAGCATATTTAGCGATTGTTTATAAATTGTTTATTGTATCCTGTTACAAAAATAACAAGATGTTGGAACCTGTTACCAGCGCTACTGTGGAATGATGTAACCTGTTAACCAAAAATAACCATATTTCCCATCTCTACTTTACATGTTTCGGTAACAGACTGGTCCTTTGTTTGCAATAAGCGTGTGACGGAAACTTCACTAAAAAAAGATTTTAAACTGGTCATTGTCTGTTTCCAACGGTTCAACAGGTAAGATCAGTTGCTGAATCACGATCAATCACACGCTCAATGTATTTTTCAATACATTTTTTTATCATTTTTCACTTCAGGGATGAAAATTTTGTCGAACCACTCGGTAAATAAAGCTGCGGTCACCCATGCCTTGGGTGGGTTTTTATAAAATAGAAGAAGGTGTTCACATTTTTATGTACTCTTGGGCTTTTTCACTTCCTTGTCAATAGCAGGGGTATTTTATGGCACCTTCTTGATTTCGCACAGTTAAGCACCGCATTATAGTCTTTATTATCTTTATGTCTTGTAGAATTATACTCCATTTTATATGTTAAAGAGTTTTTTAACGGAGCTTTCCAAACAAGACCAGTTGTCATCGGTGTTCTACAAAAAATCGTGATCGTAGAAGTGTGAAAAGATTATTATTATTTTTTAATTTTTCAATAAAATATTCTGCACCTTTTGAGTCTGCTGATAACTTCTGACCACTTAAATCTAATTCACGGATATCTTTGCTGGACTTAAAAAATCTTATCCAGTCATTTCTAACTTAAAAGGTTGAACAACCAAGCTTCTGACCTACGATCTTGGCTTTTGTACAAAGAATCCAAGCCCGAATCTGGCTTTATATATAACGTTGCTGCAAAAACTCTTGAATATGACATCTCTTAAATCTTTGTTGGTTGCTATTTTCATTCATTTTCTAGAACTCCCAACTTCGTTTTCAAAGTAATGACACGAATATGAGAAGTAAATGTTCGCTCCCTTTAATGTCTGAAATCATATTGATTATTCAACACAGACTGCTTAAACGGAACTCTTTTATAGGATTGATCTATAATGTTTAATTTATTGCTAACGATAACACAATACATTTTTTTTAAAGTAATGTAAACCCCTAAATGAACCCATAAACAAAACAACGCACTGACGCGAAAGAATCGGACCATCAAGATAGCAGGTCAAGTAATCAACTAGCAACTCACATCACACTGATTGACTAATCAAAAAGCACAGTAACAGTTGGGCTGGACTTACATACTCGTGATATTAAACATTAATCGTAATTGAATTTAATCGTGTATAATTTAAAAAATTTAACAAACTTTGTGAGCTACAAATGGGAAGTCGACTGATACACGAGTGAGTAAAAAATAACTTCGCAGATAATCAGCAAATGGGCAAGAATTTTAAGTAATCACACATGGGTCTGTACTAAAAAGAGAAAAAAAAGAGGACATTGGTCATATCCCTGTGACTTATAAAATAAATAAATACATAAAAAAGAAAAAGAAAAAAGTAAATAAAATTCGACAATAATATCACTATAATTATTCTATAATCATTTTCTCGGGATAGAATTCTTTTCACAACAGGAGCTTTTCATTCAATATATATAGCCCCTTTTTAAAAAGAGTTCAACTTGAAAATGCTTCGAGATTTATCTCTTAAAAGTTCTACAATACAAAAAAGTACTATATTTTAGCAATGAGAGAAGTTGTTATCCTTATGAACAAGGCTTAAACAAATTTTTTAAAAATCATTTTTTTCTTTTTAAGTATTATTAAATTGATATAAAGAGGTTTCAAAACTTATTAAATTTCTTAAATTTCACATAATTATGCAGTTTTAAAACGTTGAATTTAAAAAAAAGTATAATTAGAAACAAAAAAAAAAGTTCACTAATTTTTTTGCCTTGATTACAAATCACTTTTTAACATATTACTAGAAATATGGTTCGACTTACACCCGAAAATTCATTTTTTTGTTCAATATTTTCTATAAAAACTAGGGGAGTCTATTTATACTCGAGTACATATACGGTCACTCTTTTTTTTACAATATATCCTATCCTAATATACTAATAAAGTCTTTAATGTTCATATATTTTATTAGTTTATACTTAATGAAGAAAAGTGTCTTATTGGAAGTTTAATATAATTAATCATTAATCATTTTAAATAACGTAATTGAAAGCAAGAGATTTAATTTGCTCTTACTTTCAAACAAAATTGCAATAATTAAAGAGTTTTAGTTTTTAATCCTTATTAAATAAAGCATATTACTTAAAATGGCTTTTAATGAACACGAATATAAATGATCAAACATTAAAACATGTCTTTGTGATGGGGCATTTATGATTATTCAATAAAGATTAGATTTTTTATAATGATTTAAATCATTGGGAAATTTAATCTCCAGCTTATTTAATAAAGGAATTAACACACTAATCCTCTTTAAGTATTTAGCTATTATTTTCTATGAGTACTATTTGTTCCTAATGAAATAATTTGGAATTATATTTAATCGGACAGTCGCAAAAGAGTTCTTTCATCTTGTGTAGGCGTGATTGTGGTTGTCTTAGTGTTGGTTTGTGAGTACAGGGTGTGTGTGGGAAATGACAAAAGATGTCATATACCATAATGTAATAATTTGTTTTTAATCCTATGAGTCCAAGAAGGCATTCAATAAACATTATCAATAATTTGATTAAAATATTACGGAATTATCTAAAATGAATAGATTAATAAAAAAGCAGGTAAGTTTCTTCTGCAGTACAAGTATACATATGTATATATACTTAGAATTTCTTTAATATTCTTTTCTGTTTCAAATGTCAACGAGAGAGATAATTGTTTATTGATTCACATTTGATAAATACTCAAAATACAGCATTTAATGTTTAAACCTCTCAATTCAATAACTAAAAAACGTAAGATTATAAAAATTGTCCTTCTGGTGGTTAGTTTTGGTGTTTGTACACTTAAGTATAATTCAGTGCTATGTATCGTCGAGATCCACTACTGAAACAAGAAAACAGTTTATTGAAATATTGAGCTTCACAAATGAATTGCGCAAATGTATTTATTACATCTAGCATTATTTCTAGTAGCACGAAAAGCCGGGTTTGTTGTGTTCAAAACGCATCTTACAAACAATAAGTTAATAACAATTAGTTATAAATATATTTGATTCAATAGTTTTTGGTTAAAAAGACTCTCAATGAAGACAATTGGGAATAGTTAATATAATTCTTAATGATATGTTTACCAACCTTATACTTGTAAATAACATCCATGCCGTCTCATCAAATGTAATGGGAAATATTATGGCGGCTCAGAGCTTGAAAACTTTTCAAAAAATCGATTTTGTTATGATCGATTTTGCTTATTCAATTAATTCTGAACTCAATGCAAAAAAATCGCATAGTTTTTCATTGTTAACGCATTTATGTATCAATTCTTTCAAAGCCGCACCCATATAATTTCAACTTTAAGTCGCGTTTTCTGAAAACTTGGTTTTTAAAGACTATCTGTAAGATTTAAAAATAGCTTATAAATTTAACTATTTGATGGAATGGCTTAATTTTTTTGCATGCATATAACATCACTATCTATAGAATGAATTAATATATTTTAGATAGTTTAATATTTTGAGTATTTTTAATGAAAAATATTCTATTTTTTAGTTTTTTTTTTAAATTTGCAAGTTTGAGAGTTTTTGAAATTATTTTTTGAGTGATGGTTGTGTCCTTAATTCATTATATAGAGTAAAGTTTCCTGATCATTTTAAAGGAAAAATTAAACTCTTATGTCAATTCAATGTTAAGATATCTTATGGATGGTGGTATAACACATATTTCTTTTAGAAAACTGTGTTATATAAATTTTTCTACATATATTTTTTTATTACATTGAAGTATTTTATTTTATAATTTTATAAGACTACAAACATACATTAAAAATATCAGAAAGTTTAAATTAATTACATTTAATACTTCTGTTTTTATATGGACTCGAAGCGAGAGCTCTGTTTATATATTTTTTGTATCGATCAAGCCCTGAGCCCCTTTAAAATAAAGAAGTCAGAAATATACTTACTTTATTAATTAAAATAAAATAAAAAATTCCAAAAATAAAAATATATATTATTTAAGCTTTCTAAGTGTTATTGCAAATAGATTGCAAACTTTCTATGGATCATTAACTATTATTTTAACCAAAGAGGGACATTGTTGTATTTAGATATTATATCAATTTATTGGTGCAATTGATCTAGTTTATTTAGTTACTGTGCTATTTTTCTTTTATTACAATATATTGTGGAACGGTGATATGAGTATTTTCGTGTTTGTAGCTGTCAACAAACAAATTTTTATATATTAAAAAAATGTAATTTAACAAAGCTTCTAGCCATTTAAAAACTGAATTAGCATGATTTAAAAGAATTTCGAAAAAAAGTAAAATACCTTTTCGTTTCACATAAAATATATACATAAATATGAGAGTTACAGTCTTCAACAAATTCAGTTCTTGAAATAGAAACTGTCTCCAAATAAATATTCAATTGATGTATATTTATTATAATGTTTTAATTATAAATGCTTTATTCACATTTTATGGTCCAATAATGTTTATTTATGGAGTGGATAAAGATTAAATTAACTATTTACATGGAAATATTCCTTCGCTACCTTTAATCACGAATTAAAACACCTAAAATATAAATATATTTTTTATCTTTTTTTAAAAATCTGAAATGCTTTTTTTTTATAATCATGCATTTTTAAGAAAAGAAATATTAAAGGCATCTGAAATATGACACTGAACATGAAAGATAAATACCTTACTTAAAAATCCATTGAAAATATAAATTAAATAGTAAAACATGTTTTAACTTTCAAGTAAACTTTTTTTTCTGGTAATCGTGAAACTCAAAAACATGAATTGTACAATTATTTTACTTGAAGTAATTACCTTATGCCACAGAAAAACGATCAGATCAAAATGCGTGGAAAATGAAAATTGATTGTTCCCTGTCATACGCAAAAGTTTTTCATAAAATGAAAAGAATAGAGATTGCATTGTATCTCATTACATATAAAAAAAAAACATTAATTACTGCTATAAAAATACTTTGAAAATTTAAACATAATAAAGTTTTTTTTATAGTAATTGCATAATTTTATACAAAATAAATGCTACTAATGTTTAATATTTTTACTATTTTATTTATTACTAGCAGTTGCACCGTTTACCCGGTATTGCCCGAGCCCGTAATAATATTCTTAAATGAACCTAAAATTTGTATTGCTGTTCTGTACAGAGAAGGGAAGGGAGGTGAGCAGAGATTGTGCAGTTTACCAGGCCCAACTGTTAATCAGTTGTAAAGTTGTGTACAGTGGCATTTTAAGGTTTTGAATTTTTATTTGTCTCACACTTTGAAATATTATACTTAAAATAAATTGATGAATTTAATTAAACTGATAATAGACTGATAATATTTTACTGATAATAGTCTTTTTTATTTAATATTTTTACAAACATCTCATGTATTAATAATTTTTTCTCAAAAAAGTTTCAGTTTATTCTATTACATAAATATTCTTGACATTTTACTCTGAGATCATTCAGATAAAGTAATTAAAAATTAAATTGAATGGAATTCAAAACGATGATGACAGGCATACTTAAATAATTCCTCAAAACCTCAAACAGTAACTGGTTTTCATTTGTAATTTTCCTTCCTGTTTTAGTAAATCTATGATATAGTTTAAGAAGCATTAAAAATAGTAAAATAAAAAGATTCTTCAGCAAAGAGACGTGAAAATGTTCTAAAAACAATTTTTCTTATAATTTTTTACGCACATGACCTTTATTCTCAGACTATTCAGACAAAGTAGCTTAAAATAAAATCCAACTGATATTAAAAACTAGGGAGACAAGAACACACAAACAATTCATCAAGTTCCAAGCAGGATCTGCTCAACTTTTGTTACTTTACTTTCGGGTTCCATTTTCTTTTAAAGCAGTTTGTCAATCATTAAACGTAGAAAAAAGTTCTTTTGTTATTTTATTTTTAGAACTTCCAAATTTCGTAAAATATATTTGTCATAAATTTTTCTTAGCAGAAGTGATTTATACAAAAGTTTATTTATAAAAAGAAATTTTCAATTTAGCTTGAACATTTATTGAACAAAAATATAAACTGCCATAAAAAAACTTTTTATATTACTTTTTTATAAAAACAATATTTAACATACTTTACCTATTTAAAAAAGCATGTTTAAAATAGAAATATTAAAGAATGTGCACCTTAATTTCGTGTACATTTTACTGCTTGTTACTACTGTAACTTTGTATGAAAAAGATACCAAGCTTACAGTCTTCAATTTGTGTCTGTGTCCAACAAGCGAATCATTGGTGATGGTTACGATTTTTTTCGAACGATTTTTTTCGAATTGACGTTGGCGACATACGGTCACACGAACAGACATACATTTTGTAAAAACAAATCTTTTGGAATCGCTGACCATTAAAACGGGTAAATTTGTTGAAAACCGGAAGCCAAAAAAAATTTGGTTTGCAATATTTTCTTCTATTGAAATTAGAAGAAAGGTACTAGAATCCTGAATCGCGTTTAGTAATCTGATTTTTCTCGAACTCGATTTGAGTCTCGGTTTGTGTCAGATTGTTTTACGTTATTTCCTTCTGGGTTCTGAGCTCGGTTTAAAAAAACTCAAATTTAGAAAAAAAAAAAAAAAAAAAAAAAAAAAAAGAAAAAAGAAAAAGAAGAATGATTCTTTAAATTGTTTCGTATCTATATATAAAAAACATGATGATAATTAATATATGATGAAAAATAATAATGAAAAAAATATTTGTTCACCTTTAAAAGAAAAGCGATAAAATTTTTGTAAGTGTCATAAATCTAAGCCATTTTCCATAATTATATTGAAATAAGAATTTTTTTTTTTCATTTTAAATTTCTGTTTGAATTTCTTTCAAGTTTTTCTTTTTGGGATCAGCAGGGGTCGCAACTCCTTAAAATGTTTGCACTTTTCTAGCAGTATTTTAAAACAAAATTCTTCTTGTCAGATTCCTCTATAAACTACAATGAAATTCTACAATAAATAATTATTGTTTTAAAATTGTGTAGGAAAGTGTGAACATTTTACAGACGTTGCGACCACATTATCAGTTTACGTAGTAATGAAACATGTTTGTGGCATATGATTCAGTTAACTTGTTGATTTTAAGTAAGTTTTTTTCTGACTCAGATCAGAATTATAATTCAAATAATTGGTAATTCTGAATAGTGTCATATACAATGCATTAAACGTGAAACAACCATTATTTACAGAAATTTTAAATTATACTGCTGAATATTTAAATATATTATCATCACAGCTATAAAATTAAGTCAGAAAATCCGATCGCGGTGTGGGGGTAAGACACACAGAAATTTAAACGCACAATGGAACTGCAATCTCGCTTTTATATCATAAAAAAAAAATACTTGCGCATTCTATCACTTCCTAAGCATGTACTTAATATTTCAGAACTCTTTGCATATTATTAAAATGTTGCAAAATCTGCGATTAAAAAAATAAATAAATGGTAAATCATGTTTTTACCTATACGCGCACTCATAACCAGTGTGTTTGTTCTTATTTTTATCGTTTTGCTAATAGATGCCAGAACGAATGTAGCATTCAAAAGATAAATGAAAATTTAGGCATAATTATCGTAAAGGGAATGTGGAATGTGATTCCACTTGGGAATGCGGTAAAGAATAACAGTAGGGCCCTTAAGCTTTTTTATTATGGTAAATATCTGCAGGGGTCGCAGCGTCCCTAAAATTTTTATACTTTCCCACCAGTATTATAAATAAAGCACAAAAGTATTCACGAACATTGCTGTGTATAGCTGTAGGTTTCTTAAAGATTATAAAAATATTAATATAAATCTTTGAGCAAGAATATTAAAAGGCAAAAACTAAATCTTTGTGCAAGAAAATAAAAGGCACAAAACTAATTTTTAGAAATGCATAAAATAATACACAAAAATACACAAAAAGCTCAAATAATTACAAAAAAAAAACCAAACAGCAATTGTGAAATCACTAGCGAGATTTTGTTTTTACAAGTTCTTTGTATTTATATTAATTTATATATATTTTATTTTATTTCTTGAAAAATTACATTAAAATGCAAACGAGAAATCTACAAAGAACGCTCACGTATGTTTAATATTTACGTGCAATATTCTTAAAAAAATCAGGAAAATCTCAGGAAATATAAATAGGTTTATAAATTATTTTTTTAAAGATATGAAAAAGGTGTAGATAAAATAATTTTTTTAATTCTTTCTTTAATTTGCTATACATACTCAAAACTTTTTTTTACATTAAAGTTTAAGAAAATCCGCGTAAAATAACTGCTATAACGGAATATTTCTAAAATGAAAAGTCGGTTTCGGAAATCTTCTCACCAAATTTATAAGCAAAGTTTATTCTAGATTGAATTTATGCATTTTCCCCCCGAAAGAGTTTATAAGTGAAATAAATTACGTTACGCATTAGTTTTTTAGACACTACTGCAAAATCTTTTTTAAAAAAAATCTGCATACCAACACCACTTTTGAGTGATGCACAACAAAAACTATTAAGGATCCATTTTTTATCAGGTGCTAACTGAATCTGAAGTTTGATAAAAATTCAAACAATAGTTCCTGACATAGAGCTTGTGCGACAATCATGATTAATGGCGCATAGCAGCGCCACCTGTCGGGTTATTTATTCCAAATATTAAAAAATACTAATTTATGTCAGGAACTAACGAAATCGAAAATTTGATGAAAATTCCTACATTAATTCTTGAGAGAGATCTAGTACGATAATCGTGAATAACACCACATCGCAGCACCACCTCTCGGACGATTTACAGCAAAGAATAATCAGTACTATATTATATTAAATACCAGCAGAATTGGACGTTTTATGACAATTTGTTAATTAAATTTTGAGATATAGCTATAGCGGAAATCGTGAAAAGGTAGTATGGCAGCGCCATCTATTGGAAAATATAGATAAAAACTAATTAATGCCAGTTTATATCAAGGTCTAATTGAATCTAAAGTTATGTGAAATTTCGTTCATTAGTTCGTGAGGCTTAGCACACACAAAATTTTTGCCACATACAGACTGACAGAGTGACAGACAGACTGTTAGAGAGACATTTTGTAAGAATATGTTTTTGTTGCTCTCTGACCCATAAAACAAGTAAATACGCCGAAAACCTGTCGAAGTCGAAAATCTCGAATCAATACTTTTTTTTTTTTTTTTTTTTTTTGTAAAGACAGAAGAAATTTTTCAAATGAAGTCATGCTTTTCCTAAAAGCTTCCGTTACAATACCTTAATTTGATTTGGGCATAAAACTCGATTATTAAAAATAAACCACTCTATTTTAACACTTGGCAAAAAATATAAAATAAAAATACAAAAAATATAATATTTATATATAAAAAAATATATATAAATGAATAAAAAACGGAGTAATTTTTCTTTTAAGATAGGGACACTTGATGGAAAAACGTGAAGTATTTTTGAAATTACATCTATTTCTAAATGGTTTTTATACATGTAATCGTAAATTAATTAATATAAAGCTGTCAATATTGTTTATGTTTGTAATTCAAAGTTTTTATGTGTTCATTGAAATGCCAAAAGTCTACGTTATTCAACATTAGTGCACGGTATTTATGGAATGAGTCTCTCGATTTTTTCCAATATATGACACGTTTACGTAATGTATCACATCTGAACTCGAGTCAAGTATATCCAGAATTTAAATTTCATTTCTCAATACGAATTGTGTAGTAAGAATTCAGAATGTTGACTGAATTACATTCGAAAATTTCTGCGTACATATTAATGGAAAATTTAAATTCAATTCGACTGAAGAAATGATTTTTTGTCTAAAAAATTGTATTACCGTATTTTTTATATAATTGGAATGTAATAAGCAATATCTTGATCGTTATAAATATGTTACTGTGCAGTATTTTACAACGATCGCTTAGTTTCTTCAATGATCATCTTATTTTTAATATGAATTTAGTAGATTCTTTTGTAAAAGCTTTTCTGTTCTTTAATAGTTGCGAAGTCAAAATTAAGGATTTCACCTCGTTTAATACAAGATAGAGTTTATTGTTGGATAATTTTGCATTTAGAAGAACTTCTTAAAAGGTATTGAATTGATTCCTAGAATTAACCCTTGGACGGCAAGCAGTAACGTCTCTGTGATATTGAATTTGCACCGGAAAAATCTTGTTTTAACCCCTTGAAGAGCAAGCAATAATGTCTCTGTAGTATTTAGTTCTCATCGGAAAAACCGAAAAAAATTATTTTAAAATGAGAAAATCAAATTTTTTAACATTTTGCCGCTTGTAAAAAATGTAAGATTTTGTTAAATGTTTCTGGTGAATATCTCGTTTAAATTAGGCGGTGTAAAACATATTTCATCGAAGAATTTCCCTAATCCTTTTTAGCAAATTTTATTTGGACAAGCTTAATGGAGTCGTTGCTAATTTAGGTGTGCGAAGCTCTCGGGGGTTAGATAGGTTCTCCAGGTGCGTTACGCACCTCGAGATCCGTATTCATGAGAGAACTGCTGGTTCTATCTATTGTGGTAATTGGAGCAGATAGATATTGGTTAACTATCAGCTTTCCTAGTAAATAGCAAGTTTGTCAAACTGTTCAATTTCGAAGTCAAGGTTAGGATATTTAGAGTTAAAGTAACTCTTATTCCATAGCTACAAGGTCGATTCTATTTTATCGCATGATATTTAGAATCATGTATCCAGTCGATGGAAGACATCCCATCTCTTATTCATGTCCATTGCCATCATTGAACAAGAACATATTTATATTAATTGTTCAATAACTCAACCTCGAATTTAATGAATTTCCCTTTTAAACTTCTCCAGTTTCGCTAACATATCTCTCTTTTCCGAGTTTTTTAGGTACAAAAAGTGCTCAGCTATGAAAAACAAGTAAAAACACTTCAGACGAGCATGCGAAGCACTTAGCGACTTCTGATATTAGCATAAAAGAACATTAATTTTCATCTCGATGTAAAGAAAGATAAAGTACATTCTATTCAATTCTAAAGAACATTAAACAAAGCAAAAAGAATTCCGTTATGCAATAATTATATTTTCTTTCTTCCTTTTTTAATGCTTTTAAATTTGTTGAAACTTGCTCTGATATGAGGTTATGGACATGAACACAATTGTACAATGTACACATGTGTTCGTGCCCTTCATAAGCTCGTCTGTTTGAGAATTTGATTCATGTTCAATGTACAAGTACATGAATCAAATTCTCAAACAGAACAGCCGTTAACGAAACTCCTTAAAACGCACACTTTTACAGGTTCCATCAAAGATGTAAAATTTAGACGAAATAGTTTTGTTCATTATTGTTTTGTAGAAATTTTTTCTGTATTATGCTATCTGTAATATTCATGCCCAATACTTCTGTCAATTACGAATTCATCCATGGTGCCCGTGTATAATGCATTAAGGTAAATTTGTCAAATAAATAATTATTATACAATAATGTGTTTTACACAGTTATAAAATTATAATAAAAAAAATATTTGAGTTATTATGAATAATATTTTGTACCGTGAAATTTTCTGTAAGATACTTTCAAATCAATAACTTAAGGATTTCTAGGCACAGACATGGTCTGCTGACGAAAATATTCTTCAAAAGGTTGAGAAGTTTTGCATTCGACGTAATAAAAATAAATTTGTTCGAGAAAAAAAAGGAGGCCATTTTTTTAAAAAATTACACATTTAAGCTACATTTAAGATAGTTTAGGAAATGTTCTTGTAACCAAACATATTTTGCATTACAGACATTGATTTTAGATACCATCTGATAACTTAAGACAGCATGTTCCGCAGTGTGTTCTGTGAAATGCTAGAAAGATGTCGTGATGTGTCACCTTTAGAATCAGGTTAAGTTAATAAATAATATTACTGAACTATTGAAATGCTAACTGTGCAATTTATTACAAATCGCCCTTTGGTGGTAGAATTTTGTAGTTATTATTATTATTATTATTATTATTATTATTATTATTATTATTATTATTATTATTATTATTATTATTATTATTATTATTATTATTATTATTATTATTATTTTGCCTAAACAAATTCTCATGCCTTAATTGTATTTCACAATTTTAAGAACAATACTTTTGTCTGTAGACAACTTTAAAGTAGGGTAATTTATTATAGACATTATTGATTTTAGAAATGGTTATGAAAATTTCTGATTTTTAAAATTAACGTGAATACATTATTTTTATAATTAATTCTATAAAGGCAAAGTCTCTTGAAAATTGAAGAACAATTGCACTAGATTTTAGGAAATAAATATTCAAAATTATTACATTTTTGACCTATTAAAAGATTATTGTTTAAACTTTCATGAAAATTATAATTAAAAATGTAATACAGGTGGACATAAATTATTTGACCAAAGAAAATGGTTTATTGCTCATAGTTCTACAGTAAAAACGAAAGTACACAATGTTATGTGATTGTGAAACACATAATTTTCGATATGTGCCTATCCCTCGATACTTCACAATTTCCTCATAAGTAAATCAGTTCTTATCATAGGTTTGTGGGCATGTTTATGTCAATAAGACCAAATGCAACCATAAAACGTGATTCAAGAATGAATTGGATTTTTAAGCATTAATCCTAATTTTTAATTACATAGTGAAATTTAGAAATGAATGAACGCGATTGGCTGTGGGAGAAAAACTTAGCGACTGTTTTAAAATGAAACTTCAACACAGAGATAAGAAGTATGTAAGGCAAACTTATGATAAATTACGAGTAATCTGTTATGCGCAAAGGTGTGAGAGATTACAAATAATTTAGTATGGACGAACGTATGATAGATTACGAATAATCTGCAATGGATTTGATGCGTTAAATTATTATTTCGCAAAACATATAGCAACGAAATAGCCTGACTATTTTGTAACAGCACTGTATAACAGACAGCGTACATCTGAATAAATCATAATTTTAAAGCTAATTTATAAATGTAATAAAACTAAATTTTACGCTTGAATATATTTTAATAACATTTAAATGTTTTAATATTACAGTTGAGTCTCTACATAACGAAATCCACCATTCCAGTAAAAAATTCGTTGTATAGAGAAATTCGATGTATAGTGAATGATGTTAAAAATCGTATTTTATGTGTGAAATTTGAACAAATATTATTTCTGATCTTTTGAATTAAGAATTTGAAATGTTTAAAAGTAAATATAAAACTAACATTTTATTTCTTAATTATTTAAGCTGCTTCAAAAAAGAGAACATACATTTGTTTGAAAGCTTAATGAAAATCAAACAAGAAAGACATACATTAGACGAAGAAATCTGTGATTTTTTGTTGTTTTGATTTTAAAATTGTTACGCTCTCAAAAAAGCTTAAATTTTAGCAAGGAATGAAAAATTGTAGTTAACATTTTCCTCCATTTGAAGGCCTCACTTATCTACCTCTCATTAATTCTTCTCTTATATGTGTATCAATCCAATTGACTCTGTTTTGAAAAGGATGTGGAAACGTGTGTGGGAGGTGGGATGAATTCAGTGAATTTGAAAAACAAGGAGAAAAGTAATATAAAGAAAAAAAAACTCAGCACTGATGGTAAATCAAAAATAAATGATGGAAAATTGATTCATATGATTTCGAAGCTTTTTAAAACTGAATAAATTAAGACCTATTTATGAAAACATTCGTTATATGGAGATAGATATTTCGCTATATAGAGATTATTTTTAATGCAATTATGCGAAAAGGGGACCGCTCCTACTAAAAGTTCGTTATATAGACAAATTCGATGTATGGAGTTTCGTTATAGGGAGACTCGACTGTATTTTATTAATACAAAACAATTATGTTACTTCTTTATCATGCATATAGATTTTATTTAATTAAAAAATAAAAATATTTCTTATTATTTATTTTAGTACAGTTAAAAATTAGTTAGATATATTATTATCCATTTTCTTTAAATCAATTTATTCAAAAATTAATTAGAAGAATGGGCGGAAACTTTACAAATATTACAAATATATTTAGATAAGCTGAAATTCAATTTTAAAAATGTATGTATACATAATGTGGTCAGTGTTAAATTTAATTTAATTAAGTATTTTTTTTTTCTAATTCAATTAAACATGTTGTTTTTAGTTAAACAGAAAACAAAGATTGAATTAAATGTGAAAACATATCTGAACAGCAATAAATCTGGACAGTCAAAAGAGCTGAAAAAAATCCAGCATTAAAAAATTAGTTTTCTTTAATTAACTTTGTATTTAAATACACTGTTACAAAACTAATTAAAAATATTTTTAAAGAAAACTTAATTTCACAATTGTCATTCATTTTATCATTTGATATGCAGCAGATAAGTCTTCGATATGAGACAAGAATAATAATAAAAAAGTTCTCAAAGAACTCGAAATAAATAATATTGTCTCTCTCTTTAATGTATGTAACTCGAAAAATTAATTTATTTATATATATATTTTAAAGACATTAAAGCGAATGATATGAAACGTATAGGAGAATTAATAAAACATTTTTTAGAAAGATTAATTGAATGGCATTTGAATAATATTCCGTGTAATTAAGGTCTTTTGATGTCACAGGTATATATTATAAAAAAAAAATAACATAGAATAGTGTTGTAATCATCATGCATCTTATTATATATATTTCTTTATTTATTTCTGATTTCAAATGAAATATTTTCAAGGCTCGGTGAAATGGATTTTTTTCTTTTAATCTTCCAAAAACGTGTTCAGGATACTTTTAGGTGAGGGGTTACGATGGGCCATGCACTATTAAATAGATAATTTTCAAAGGAAGATATTAATATATAATAAATTTTTCAGAATTGTTTGCCTATGGAATTACTAGTAAAATTCTATTATCAGATGAATCAGATTATTAATGACTAGTATTTGAAAAAGTATTTTTATTTATGATTTCAGTGCAACGTTTTACCCTTAGATACTTTTCACGAAAACTTTGGTCATACAATGTAATATCTGCGTTGTTTAGGCATTTGAATTACCAGTATGTGAATGTATAAATTACATAAATTCATAAAAAAGAAAGAAAATTAAAAACATAATATTATAATAATTTAAAATTATATGTTTCAAAAAAAAAAAAAATCTTATTTTTCACGAAAAATTAAAGGACTAAATATATAGACTGCTTCATCATACTTATTCACTTTTTTAAATGCATAGAAAATAATTTTCATTATCTTCTTATACCTTTATTTTCCTATTTGATTAACACATTTTTGTTACTCTCCTTTCAGATGAAATTCCCATAAATTCTACACCAAATTATGTCTAACAGAAAGGCAGCGCGGAAACCATTTGTCTTTTTCACGGGAGAAACTATCTAACGTTTGCATTGTTCCGTTGAAGTAGGACATGAAATATTACCTCCCTCTGTCTTGTTTATATAAAGAAGGATTTCAGTACTTCATATTTTATTCGCTTTTGCACTTGCACTTTCTTTTGTTCTAACGAAAAATGTATATATATTTAATGTGCTTTACTTGTTAAAAGAAACTTTTATTATGTTAAAAAAATTGTGATAAATTAACAATATTTTAAAAAATTTTAAAATTCCGTTCTTAGTCTAATATTTCTGAAGGCAAACATAAATTCTAAATGGAGTCCATACTGCAGTGAAAGGTTTTGAAGGCAAATTATGACTTTTCAGCACTGTCGTAAAATTATTTAGAGTAATCTTTTCCAAAATTATTAATTTTTCACTCATAATATTAAGGTAAATAAATAAATATATATCATATATATTTTTTAAAATACGACGAATTAAATGTTGAATAATTCATATTAATTGAAAGGGAAAAAAATAAAGAAATCACAAAGAAAGTCTTCTGTAATTTAGTTGCATTTTTTTCTATATTAATTATTTTAATTATATAGGAATTATTACTTATTTATTTTAATTATATAAGTTATTTTACAATTATTTCTATAATGTATATAATAATTTCTATAATTTCTGCTACAGTTCAACAGTTGAAATTTTAAAACTTTGCATTAAAATGCCGAAAGGTATTGTCAGTTATGAAATGTATATATTTTTTCTGCTAATCTTCCAAAAACGTGTTCAGGATAATTTTAGTTGATGGGGAAAAAGATGCGCCATGCACTGTTAAATAGATAATTTTCCAAGGAAGATATTAATATGTAATCATTTTTTCTGAATTGTTTACCTATGGAATTACTGCTAAAATTCTATTATGAGATGAATCAGATTATGAATAACTAGTCTTTTAAAAAGTATTTCTATTTATGATTTCAATGCAATTTTTACCCTTAGATATTTTTCCCGAAAACTTTGATCATGCAATGTAACATCTGAGTTGTTTAGGAATTTGAAAACGTTCCGTTTCAATTACCAGTGTATAAAGATTTAAAATATATAAATTCATTAAAAATGGAAACCGTAATGTTATAATAACTATTTGTAAAGAGATAACATTATTTTGCAAAGAAAAATCTTATTCTTCACGAAAAAAACAAATAAATATTTTCGCAAAAGTAAAAATAAAAATATAGGCTGCTTCATCATACTTATTCTCTTTTTTAAACGCATACAAAATAAATTTTGTTAGCCTGTTACAGGTTTATTTTCCTATTTGATTAACATATTTTTGTTTTTTCTCCTTTCAGATAAAATTCTCATAAATTCTACACTAAATTATGTCTAGCTGAAATACAACGCGGAAACCATTTGTCTTTTTCACAGAAGAAGTTATATAACATTTGCATTGTTTGACTGAAGTAGGACATGAAATGTTACCTCTCATTCTCATGTTTATATAGAGAAGTATTTCAGTGCATCATAATTTACTATCTTTCGCACTTCCATTTACTTTTATTCAAATGAAAAATTTACTTATATTTGAAGTGTTTCACTTGTTAAAAGGAGCCTTAAAAATGTTTAAAAAAGGGTGATAAATTAACAGTATTGTGAAAAATTGAAAAATTCAGTTGTTAGTCCAATATTTGTGAAAGCAAATATATATGCTAAATAGGTTCCATACTCTAAATGAAAGGTTTTGAAAGTAGATTGTGGTTTTTCTTCATTGTCGAAAACTTATTAAGAGTAAACTTTTCCATTATTAGTAATTTTCTTTCGTAAAATTAAAAAAAAAAGTTAAAAAAATATTTATTTTTTTATTATAATGAAATAAGTGTTGCATAATTCATATTTATTGCAAAGCAAAAAAATTAAGGCAATCTCAAAAAAAAAAAAAAAAAAAAAAAAAGATGCTTGCAATTTATTTGTATTTTTTCCATAATTACAGTATTTTGTGCTACAGCTCAACAGTCGAAATCGTAAATATTTATATTAAAATGCCGAAAAGTATTGCCCATTGTATTTGATGATAATGCCATGACACATTACAGGATTCTGCACAAAATAATTCCTTCTTTTAATTATTTGTAACACTTTTTGATTAACCGAGTGCCAATCTTAAGTATACAAATCATGAATATGCATATATCCCATATATACATATATCTGTGGACACGGAAGTGCCCCTGCCAAAAAAACACAGTCATAAGCATTTTCTGGAAGCAATTCAAGCTACATTTGACAAACTCATATCATCGTTCTTGAATTTCTCGGGAACTTTAACCTTAACGTTTTTAAAAGTACTCTTCAAACAGAGTCAATGAATCTAATTTTCACGTTTCTATCTTTCCTAGTTGAGAAAATACGTGGACTCAAAATTTCGCTTTTTTGACACTACTGGACTGACTGACTCACATATCATCAAAAATCTAAGGCACATCCTGTAACATAGAAACTTTAAATTTGGTAAAAAAATATTTTTGGGGGTAAATAAATAAATAAATAACAATTCAAAAATGTTTACCCTCTGTAATTGGAGTTCTTACCAATGCTGTTTGTTGGTCACTGATTATCAACACGCTAAAATGCAACATTATCGGATTTTCATATATCTTAATGGACCTCGAAATTGTTGATTTTGAAAACAGTAAAATTTGTTTTACTTTTTGACTAAAAAAAATAAAGGTACTATTTGATTATCCTGTCGATAAAAAAAAACTGTCGCCAAACTATAAGATTAAATGCCAATAGTGCATAGTAGTAAATGCCACATTCACTTGATATTTAAAACCATACACGTGTCTGTTACGTCATGAAATGATTTTTAATACGGCTTTTTAATTTTATTTCTTTTAAATTATAATAATTTATGTCTTCTTTCTTTATTAATAATAAAAAATATGTCAATTAAAATAATTTTGCGAATAGTTTGGCGAAACTGGTCGACAGAATAATCAAGTAAGTGCCCAAATTATTATCATCATTTTAATCAAATATTGAACTGGTGATTTCAATTAATTTATAAACATTCTGCAAATATGCTATTATTTATTGATAGATTCACAATCATATTATTATACACATGGATAGTTTCTTGCCATGGCAATACACCATGGTATTGCCAAAAAACAAGAATTTTTCAACCGTATTTCCCCATATTTACATAATAGTTCATTTTATAGGCACTTAATATTATGTTTTTGTGTTCAAAATCTCTCTTTCCCCCCAAAAACCCATTATATTTAAAAGAAAACAATTATACTTACATTCAAAATTAAAACTTCATTATTTTTGCACCTCTATGACATCATTTTTACGGACTTTCCCTTTTTAACCATGCTACGAACGATAGACATAAATATACAGTGAACAACCTTTTAGTGCAAACATCGAAGGGACTCCGCTTCTCATCTGCACTAATCGAAAACCGCAGAAAACGATGCCTTTATCAATGTAATACATGCTGTATTGTTTCACTCGCTGACATGAATGTCGTAGACCACTAACGAAAATGATCTAGAGGTAACCTTGCAGTTTAAAATAAACATTTTTGAAAACATCACAAGAGTTGTAACTAAAAATAATAGGAGATACACTAAAAACAGACAAAGTTATAAAAGCCATTATGCATAGTAGAAATTAACTTAGGAAGACTTGGATAGAACATCTGATAAATTGAAACAAAAACTAATGTATAGTTCCTGGGAAATTTAAACAAATTCATTTTAAACGTTAGCACACATGAAAAGTTCGATGCATTTTTCGAAAAAGAGAAACATAAAAGTAAAAAAAAAAGCCATTTTACACACGTGATGTTTACAAAGTCTATGAACCTAAAAATAGGAGAATTGAAATCGACGCTACTGGAAAAGATTTATTTGTCTTTCTCCATTCAAAAAAGAAGTGAAATCCTATCAAAAAAGTCTCATGTAAAAAATAAGCCAAGGCTCGTTACTCTTTGACCCTAAAAAATTCTGAAATCATGTGTAAAGTCAAATTAAGCTCTGTTATTAACTCTGACATTTTAATTCGCAAATTACTCGTAGTCTCTAAAATTTAGTTAGTGAATATTTTGGGATTTGAAAATTACGCAGCACAAGGACGTAAATGACGTACTTTGTATTAATAATAACGTTTATTTATAAAGTATTGCATAAAATAGTACTTCAAAAAGCACTAAACACTTACGTATTTGTAAAAATTGACATAATATTGTAAACCCGGGTGCGAAAACTTTCTTATTTTTGAGCTTGATATCTGGAGTTGTGGGTGATTTTCTTCCTATGTAACATGTATACGAGACAGTTCACAATTTTACAACGATTCCCAACCAGTATATCTTCTTTAGGATTTTATCCCTCTTGTTTATAATCAGCCTTAATCAAATAATCCCATCCTAACTCAAAACGCTGTAAAGTGTAGACATAATCACTTTGCTTTTGCTTTGTTTTGTGTTTATGACGGCCAATTACCTACACTTGGGATATAGATTCTAAAGAGCGAGAATGCCCTTCGTGGGGATCTTTCTAAGTGAACCTAACCCGTAATTATGGAAGGAATTCCAAGGTTTGATGAGAACTACGGAAATCTCCGAACGGTTAGGTCGAAGACCGATTGGGTTCGAACCCCTCGGCCTCTGGTGGGACTTTGTGCTACGTATGTACCATGTCACAAATTAATCATTAATTAATGTGTAGGTATGAGGAGTAATTTATGAATTAAAATGTCAGAGTTAATAAAAAAAAAGCTAAACTTGTCTCTACACATGATCGGAGAACTTTTTACGTTAAAAGAATCCCAAATTTTGTTTTTTTTTTAAATTATTTTTTATTCGATAAATATCGACACCTTGCCGGTAGTTCATGTAAGTCGTTATTGCAGGTCGTAGAATGGTAAAAAAGCAATAAAATGAATACAAAAAGGCATTTCTCCATGAAATAACTAAGACATTTTTATAGCTCTTATTCATTTATCAACAACATATTAGCTGAAGCGATTCCCACTTTAATCTGAAGCTCAGGTTTTTCTCTGACAAATAATAGTGGTTATTAAGAAAAAATTAGAACATAAAAAGCTGACGGTATGCGGAACTCCAGGCAGCGTTAGATCTTAAGAAATTTAAAATCACACAAATTCCCTCATTTCCGTTGAATGCTCCTGATTTTAGATCAATTCGCAAAGGTACAAATCATGACGTCGCGCGCTTCTGATTAATAAGGAATAAGAACAACATGTGAAAAAGTCCAATAGAAATAATTCTGCAAAGAAATCTGTTTAAAACGTGTAATGAGCTAAACATATAAGGAGTAAACAAGAATCCCAGGGTGAGAGAAAATTTTGGGAATAAAAATAAAAAAAAATAAAAAAAAGAACTAACTCTACATAAATCATTCCAATTCATACTTAATGAAAGAATTTGGCCAAAAAAGGGCAATTTCTGAGTAAACTAAAATATTTATATGTAAGTTACCTGAATAAGATCATAATTAATTTAAGGTGAATTTAATAGAATGAATGATGGATATTATTGAAGAATAGGAAATTGCGCAATTTAGATAATTTATTGTAATAAAAACAAAATAAAAGGAAATGTCACTAAGAAAAATTAACAATATAACTCAGATACATACATATATACATATACGCATATATGTGTATGTAAGTTCACAGATAAATGAATATAGATATTTGTATATATGTAAAACACTAGCTCCCGGACAACCGAAAAATACCTAAATAACATTAAGCACAAAAAAAACCCCTTTTTTTCTCCAAGAATATTGAAATCAATAACTTTCTCATAAAATTGATTATATAGATACAGAATTCCAGAAAACTCTTCTATTCTTCAAATCCACATAATTACATCACATTTCTTTTTACATATTTGATTAAGGGATTTTTCACTACCTATAAACATGTCAGCATTTCTATTTCAAATTACATGTAGCATAACGCTAATATTAAATATTTTTCCCACTTAAGAATATACCTTACTTTTGTGCCGTAAAAAGGCTTAAGAACCACATTGTCAGATATATCCGTATTTTCAATCGAATTTTTTAAGTTTCTACTTCCTAAAGTGAGCATTTCTTTTTATTGTCGATTTCTCTATAAAAGTATCGAAGCAATACTTCCGAAAGCTGATTGCTTGTTAAAAGAGCGGATTTTCACTACTTTCCTTTCTTTATTATAATACATTTTTCATAACATAAAAAAAAAAAATATCTCTTAGTTATTTTTCTTTATAATCCTTCAACTGCTTCTTAAAGGATGAGACCAATATATTGTTTTGTTTTAATAACAATTTAAAAAATTTCTGACGCATAAATTTTTTAAACAGTTTTTATTTATATTTTAAATATTATATTGTTCATTATTGCTTGGTATGGTATAAAAATGAATGACCTGAAGCCTTTTGGCCTATATGAGCATATACATCGCAAGATCAAAAATGTGAAAGGTAAATGGACAAAAAAAATAATGTATTATACTATGTTTAGTGTCAATAAATGATTATTTCATTCTGTCATTTTTCTTTTTCTTAGTTGCCTTAAAACACTTAATTGTTATAAAGGGCCCTAGCACAGTAGTACTTTTATTATTATTTTTTAAGTAATATTTTTATAATTCATCCTTTATGAGTACAATTTTGAAGAATGTAACTGTTAAGAAAAAAGTTAAGAAGAAATAAAGAAATTTACTGAACACTTATAAGTATTTCCAAAATTTATTATTTCCTAAGTATCATGAAACATTAAAATAATACAGTAATATGTAAGAAATTATTAATATAAGCTTAAGAAACTTCTTTATTTAGCATGTAAAATATTAAAATGAAAAATTATAGTTAGAAAATAATACTAAATTTTAGTCCCACATTTCTGGAATTGACCGCATATAATTTAAATGAAACAAAATGAAAACCTAACGTTACTCGTGGATAATTGAAAGTTAAAGTACTTAAACAATTGATAGCAAAAATACCACTAAAACCTTTAATAGGGTACTTCACATATATTTACAACCAAAGAGAAGATAATACGCTATTTTAAAGAGAAGATGTATGGGATAAAAAAATAACAGGCTAAAAATCTAGTGAATTGGAATTGTTCCCTCCATTAACTTAAGGCGGAAAAAAATCTTTAAGTAGAAACAGCAGTACAATGAACTAATGGAATTCACTGAGAGATTTTTATGTCTTACTTAACAAGAAGTGTGAAGTATTCATTAAGTAACCAAAGAGTAAATGCAAAATGTAACTCATTATTGTAAGTTTCTGCATAAAAAACGACAATGGAAACAATAGGAATTTAAAAGAATGTGTATGGCAAAGAAACGTTGCATAAAAATTGCATGAAATCGTGTGCAGTATATAAATATTTATGCAATAAATGTCATGATATACTGATTCATTCATTTATTTTACTGTTAGTTATAAATAAATATTAATATTATTATGATTGGACATATGTTATATCATGATATGTATTGCAAATATTTGTTTAAAATGCATATCTTAAATCTTACTTTTATAATAATTAGATTTATAAAAATGATACATAACATTGAAAAAAAAATATATTTATTTTCAATTACAAAAAAATCTTTGTCTTTTAAAAGGCCTAAAATTGAAAAAAAAAAAAACTCCTCTATTTTCAACACCTGTACTACTGTATCTTACAACATCTGTATACTTTTAAAAATATTTTTTTAGTAATAAAAAAGGAATCTTTAGCTTCAGTTTATACAAACTAACATGAAATGTCAGTTTATACAAACTAACATGAAATATATGCATTTAAAAGTCATAAAAATATTCGGAAGTTCCGAGATATCATGCGTGTTATGCCCAATAACGTTATTTGGTGACGTTAACGTTATTTATTTGTGAAAACTGCAAATCAATCGACCGATTTTTCCGTTTTTTATGTTTATTTGAAATTTGGTCCCTAAACTTTAATGGCGGCTATCTCCTTTGGAAAACGTTTGGGACCCTTGGTCTCCTATTTAATATTGTTTGTCTTGATGTGTACTATCACCCCTCTTTTATTGTAAAAAAAAAAAAAAAAAAAAAAAAAAAAAAAAAAAAAAAAAAAAATTAGAATCACCCTGTATATGTACCGTGAAACCTCCTTGAACGGTCACCTCTAAACAACGACACCCCCTGAATACCGTCACATATTGATGAAATCAAATACGTTCCATAGCATTAACATTAGTATTTAACAGTTCCTGGTAAGTTGCATATTTATTGCAATTCGAAATCTGGAGTAGATTAAACAAAATTTATTTATTATGCCATCAAAATGTCACTTAGCCTCTTAAAACTTTCTTTTAATTCTAGACAACAGTCAATTATAATATTCGGCAGTTTTATGTGAGTCGTTTGAAGATAATAAATCGCCAAATATTATCCCCATTACCATCATTTATATTGCAAAGATTCCATTTAATATATAAAAATTTCACTCATTTTGAAAATCCTAACCCAAAAAGGTCTTCTTAACATTTTAATTGGTATTGGAAGACGCCTCAATGTATTTACGGTTTTACAATTATTCTATACTATCAATGTATCAAATCAATGATACACGTCTCAGTGTATTTAACATATGGTTACACAATCATTGCATACAATTATTGCATGCAATTGTTTGCATACAAAATAGGATGCTATAAAACATTCTGTATACCTTCAGAGATACTTTACACTTATAGATGCTTTAATTTTCTGATACAAATGTCCAATAACATATTTGTTTATTATTTTACAAAATGATAAAACAAAAAAAGGATTTTTAGGTTTTTCTTCAAGCACTGATATTTTTTAATCGCACTTATTAAGGAAAATAAATTAATGATATATGTATCTATAATCTAGCACGTTTAATGATATGAAAAGATTTTTATTATTATTACTTTCTGCATAGATTAAAGAGCAAACATCTTCAATTCCAGGAATTGTTGAAAAATTTAATGTTCCATATAATTTTAGTTGATTAGAGTTAACACTGGAACGCGGGGAAATTTTACTCCAGTTTTATAAAATACTGTGTAATCTCTCTATGTGAACACTCTCTAATGTGACACACCCCGGTATTATATACACATTTCGACTGTCCCGGTAATCTATCGGGACAGACTTAACAAAAGATGAACTCTCTGTATTCTGAACACCCTCTAATCTGAATAACCCGGAAATATGAACGCTACTTTTAGTCCCCATTTCTACTCCATCTCTCTGTAAACTGAACACGTGTTTGCAATCTGAATTCGAATTCTCATCATGGAAATTCGGAGAAACTGTTAAGATAAAATGGTTTTCGATATAAACCAACTCGAAAAAACAACAAAAACAAACTCAATTAAAACATAAACAGACACAATCACTGCTAGATGATACGATGTACTTGAAATTGCAATTTGTTTGAATATTTCAATTTATTTGATAGAATCTTCAGTTAAATGTTGGAACATCTGTTGTCACAATCTTTTCAGCTGCTTGCTGTAACAAAAAGCCATTGTATGACTTCTTTTTAAATAGAAAATGTAAAAATTTAGTTTTTTATTAATTGGAGACAATTTCGGTAAGTTAAAATAATCCACTTCCATCGTTCTTATTTTAAATAATAGTTCTAAGAAATATTATTAATCATAGCTAAAGCATAATATTTTGAAAGATTAATTCAAAAAACTTTAGACTGATTTCTCCAATTGATCAACTGTTGAGTGAATGACAATGAACAAAACTATTTCCTTATTATTTTGTTGATATTTAATTTCAGCAGCTTTAATTTTTGCCCGTGATAGGACATTCATTAGCCTTTTAAGCGGCCTAACTGGATTTTCTGTCACATAGGTTTCGGATCCAAAGGTTTATTTAACTGAAAATTGATATTAATGTTATTTTTTTTAATTGCACATGATAAATAAATATCTAAGATTATAAACTACAAATCTCCATATCAATACTTTTCATAGCTATTATTTTATGAATCGTTAAATTTGCATGTAATTCTGCAGGACGCTTATAGAGATAAGGATTATCGAAATAATGTTAGCTTACTTTTAAAACTTAAAAGAAAGGAAATATAATAAAAACCCCGTATCATTGACCTTATTTAATCAACTACCAGCTCGGTTACCGTACATAGTAGTACAAGTAATGCATTTCCAACCTCCCTCAATACTGAACACCCCTGTAATCTGAACATTTTTGGACGGTCCCATGAGTATTCTGAATAAAGAGAATGCACTGTCTATTCATCGCAAGAAAAATTATTTAATTGCAATATATTTATATCTTATTTCTTGAAAATTTTTCTAGTTGGAATTGAAAATTAGTCCATTGATAGGCATTCAATTGACACCTGCACAACGTTCTAAAGTCAAATATTCATGAATGCAGGTGATTTTTTATATTGTTTTTCTTATCAAATATAAACCTAATAAAGCATACCTTGAAAAATTTACTAACATTTTAACAAAATAAAAAATTCTGAAATGTAAAAGTATGTCATTATGTTAATAATATAGGCATGGAAAAAAGCTAGAAAATTAAATAAATGGGGATTGATTTCTTCAGTATTATTTTCCTTATGATTACGTAACCTTAAATAAGCAGTTAATAATAGACGTTTAAATGAATTTGTTAAATCCACCACTATGTCATATTTTGTTAAAACAAAGCTTTTTTTCAAACAGAGAATTTTTCTTAAAAGTCTTTTATACGTTGATAAATAGCTTTTTTCGCAAGAATTCAAAAGGATTAGGCTAATATAAAAGCAAAAAAGTCTACTCAAAAAGACCTTTTTTTGTTAACATGAATAAAAGTTTTATTTTATTCTTCTTTATAAATACTACAAAAGTGACGTCAGAGAAAATTCTTTCTTATCTTAAAGTAGCGTTATTCATGCTTCTGTTAAAGCAACGTAAAAATATAGAACGTTATTTTAATTTTTAGAAAAAAAAATAAGCAAATTCTTTTTAATGTGTTGTTGAATTTGTATATTTTATTTATATTTAAATAGCAATTTACATATTATAAATTAATATTAAATTAAATAGCATTTAAAAATATGAGCTTTTTCTTATTTTTTACAATAAACGTTTTGCGTTGCATAAAAAGTGTATAGAGAAAAAAATAAAAAGTCTAAAACATTGTCCAAAATAGAACTGTAGTTGTTACATAAAGAAATTGAGTTTTGGTAATTGTATTGTGATGTGTTGTAATGTTTCAAAATCTTTGTTATACGTGAAGTTTTTTTTTTTTTTTTTGAAGCAAAGAAAAGTAAAGTAAAATATGAGATTTTTCGCTGTCCCTGATTCATAGTAATTTAAAGTACAATCGGATTAGTTTTCACTTTGCCAAATAATCGATTTCCAAATGTACATGACATTTTTAAACGATAATTTTGTCTATTACTTTCTACTACCAGGTTTTAAAGTTTTCATTTAATTGCTTCATTAGCAATATATATATATTAAGAGTTATTTGATATTAGTTGAATTTATATAAGGATGCATAATATGAATTTATCATTAAAGTAACAACAAATGGTAAATACATTCAAATATAATTTATAAACAGACATCAACTATTTTTATATGCGATGTACATATTATTACACGGAAACGATTAGCGATTCTAGTACATTCACTCGATATTAACAATTCTAATTTGTGAAGTTGTATGCCATTTACAATATATAATTTGCCAATCGGCATTTTAAAGGTAGGTTAATAGTCCTTAGCATGACACATAGCTTTGTGGCAAATATCATTTCATAGAATCTTTTTGAATAATTGCAATGTTGAATTGTTAATGGTTCTTCAATATAAAATGGTATATATTAAGTATTAAAAAATAAATATAACTACCTAATGTTCCAATGAATGATAATTTAATTAACAAATTATTTATGTTTTATATAATAGTAATAAAAGAAGACGATCAAAATTCATATTTACATTTTTAAATATTTTTTAACGTTGTTGAGATTTATGTTTTTGTGACATCCTTTTACCTGTCTGCCTGTGATTTTTACCCATCGCTGCAAACATTCAAGATCTTACTTTTGTTTACTTAGTTACAAAATTATAGGATGTATATATATATTGTAGTGTATTAAGTAGGTAGAAAAATAGCTGAACATTTTGAAAAAAAAACTATAATTCACTTGGTAATTTTTACAAGCTATGTAATTGGTCTCCTCTCAAGCATGCATTTTGTAATTTCTCCTATAATTTTTTAATCGAAAAAGACCACAGACAGTTCCATACGTTTAACAAAAAATCGAAAAGGAGGACTATCTATAAATCATAATACACTAAAATAGCATATTCTCTAGAAATTTGGCATATTAATAAAGGTCCTTTTCAAGAAAAAAAAATATCAGATGTACATCTATTCTCTACTATATTGGTAATTTTTAGAGTGCACTTTGATGACATAGAGTTTTTAATATATAGAGTTTTTAATACTTTTTTTTAGATGCACTAATATATCTTTAAAATACAGAAAAAAAATTAAATAAAAATATCAAAACCATAGCAAAAAACAGAAAAACTAAAGTATTACCATATTTGGCCTGGAATAAACGGAAAAAAAACCTTGAACGATTTTTTAGCTTACATACATACGTGTACATACATATAGGATACGTCTTGTTATTTCTAACGCAGCATGTTAAATTCCGTAAGATGGTATTTTAAAACCTTATTTGTTTCATCAATTACATCTTATGTGCCATTTGGCGAAATGGGTTTCAAAATTCGCCTTATCCAGAAAATCAAATTTTAGCAAATCACAAACCTCTGATTGCGTCCATTGGTCTTCACTGCAAACCTAAATTTTACAATGCTAGAAATACTAGCAATAATGATAATAGTAGTTTTTGTAAATTGTAGATTTTTTTATACTGGTTTACAAATAATATAGATTCATAGGAAAAAATTAAATTTTAGATAAAGCGAGTTTTGATACTCACGTCCCCATTTACTTTTCAAAATACTGATATGTCAATTACTGGAGTTATTTATTTATGAAATTAGTAGCAATAAAATGTATAAATTTTCAAAAATATTTATCAACAATAATTTTTTACTGTATCGCTAAATTGATAAAATTTATCATTTTCATAAAACATTTCTACATTCAAAAACAAAGATAAATCTGAAATACATGTATAACTTTATAATACTGATTTTAACTCTCTAAGTGTTTGGTGCGTAATATTCCGTTCAGTAAGTTACAGTTTCAATGCAACAAAGAAATATTTAAGATAACATAATTCTATATAGATTTATTGAATTTTCAATCCATTGAAGAATAATTAATATTCTCAAGGATTACAAACATATTTTTAATTATTTTTTTAGTAATGTTGAAAAATTCAAATTTTTTAGCATATAAAACAAAATTCTGAGAAGAAACATTACAGTTTTACCCTTTCGCAAGATCGTCAGAGGTTTAGAAAGAAAGAATCCGTATGATGCCAGTTAGTCAGAAATTTCAACATGTATGCGTAGTGAAATTATTTTATAATCATTCAATTGGAATTGAATCTTTTAAAATTACTTTTATAATTTTTATGTTCATACAATTCTACATGTAAAAACTTAATATTCCAATTTAGTAATATCCAATGAGATGCGATATGGTTAGCGTAAAAGGAACATTAAAAGAGGGAATCTCCAATATGTTTAGAAAAAAAAGTATGTAATAAAGGAAGGTAATTGCAAACAGATGTAGTAGGTTCTTCCTTTTTACACAGAAGAATTTCTGATTTTTATGTTTATTTTATTTTGTTTTATTTGAATGTACATGCTTTATATTTTGTACAAAATAATCAAATTAGCCTCAATTGTTCTATATTCACTATTTTCGCAAAGAAAGGTAATTTGCTGAATTTTCTTAAATTTGTCTTACGATATATTTTTGGATGAATATAAGACAGTAAATGGATAGTTTTTCCTTGCTTCTTTTAAAGTCAAAATAGTCAAATAGACCGAGTTTCATTAGCCACCTAAGTGTTCATATTAAAAAAAATAAACTTATAAATAATGCCTACTTTTTATGTTTTTATGGAATTTTTAATCTTATATCACCGGTTTTTCTGAACATAATTTTTTGCTTTATTTGAATTAGAAAAATGATCGGATTAATTAATGAAAAAAATATTACTGAAAATAATAAATTATGATTGAAATATGCATGCCCATACGTGGTACGGGTAAATCATGATTGGCAAAAACACGTTTTCTGTACGGGTAAATCTGGCAAGCGGTTAAGAGACCTTTAAAAATAAGACATTGCATAAAAATAAGACCTTGAAATGAATTGCTATAAATCCACCACTGATTAATTGTTGGATACGAAATTGTAAACACACGTTAGAAGAATTATATGCTAACAAATTATGTTCTGAAAAATGACAGAGATGCATATATATTTTTCTTTTCACTTAAATTTAATGTATTTTACGAAACGAGGTCACCTTATTTATCTTGCGTGCAAGATTTCTTATAATTGATATGTTACAATTCACTCAATTTTTTTATTGAGTAGATATATAATATGCTTTTAAAATAATCTAGACATGAGAAAATATAATGATAAGTTTTTGAAAAAAAATTAAAATTAATAAATCTGAAAATTTTGAAATTATTTTTGTATAAGGATATTAATTTCTTAACTTTATATTCCCTGACTATGACAGTTGGTCAGTTTGTACGTCTGTAAACTTTATATCTTCTTTTAAATTTTCATGAAATTCTATCTAGTTTTGATGAGAAATCCTGCGAGAGAGACGAACATTAATTTCGTGAGAAAATTTTAGGGCCCGATTGTCCCTTGAATATAAAATCACAATTGTTTTGCTCATAACTTAACTTCAAAAGCAAATTTTTTTTACGGGAATTATTTTAAAATATCCGTAAGATTAAAATTTCGTTATAAGCTATAAAATAAATAAAAAGTATATTACCCAGTTAAATTGATGGTATTGAGCTTGTAGGCTACTAATACTAATTGTATATTACAGCCTTATATTTTCAAGCAATAAGGCTGTTTTAAAAAAAAAATAAGGGGATAAAAAGGATATCCTTTATCACATACAAAACCTAGATCTAAAATTCGAAGCGAATCGGATAATTCTGCATAAAAACTCGTATATATAATTAAACAAGAGTCACCCCCCTCCTTAATACATAAGTATTAAACTTCCAAAACTATTCGAAGTTTCTCCTTATCAGAAAGAGCCTACATCGAAAATTTAAAGCAAATCGGAAAATTATGCATAAAAACGCATTTATCTAATTTAAGAGTAAGTGATTACTCGTTTCCCCATTTATACTTATAAAAAAGCCCGACAACTAATCAGGGTATCTTATTATAATGAACCTGTATCCAAAATTTGAAACAAATCGGTTAATTCTGCATGAAAAACCATTTACCTAAATTAGGGGGGAAGTCCCCCCATCCTCCTTTTTTACTTATCCGATGAATTCCCAAACAAATCAGGGTAGCGCCTAATCAAAATGAATCTATACCCAAAATTTTAAGCAAATCGGTGAATTCTGTGTGAAAAACCTTTTAACCAAAATTAAGAGGAGGGATTAGTTTCCATTCCCCTCCTCTTTTCTACTTTTCCAGTGCATACCCAGTATTAATCACGGAGGCGCCTCATCCGAATGATCCTACATCTAAAATTTGAATGAAATCTGATAATTCCGCAGGAAAAACCCATTTATCTAAATTAAGGGCAGTGGGGGTTTTATTTATTTTATAGCCTTCTGCCTCGCTCTCAAACATATCCAATGAAATCCCAAAAGAAATCATAGACGTGCCCTCATCAGAGTGATCCAATGTTTAAAATTTGAATGAAATCTAAAAGTTCTATGTGAAAAATCCATTTATCTAGATTAAAGGTGGTTGTGTAGCCCTCCCCCCGTCATCCTCTTAGAGTTATACAATGAAATCCCAAAACTAATCATGGCAGCGACCTCTTCAGAATTATTCTATGTGTAAAATTTAAAAGAAATCCGATAAATCTGCGTGGAAAACACATTTATCTATGTTACAGTGGAGTCTACCCTCCCCGTTCCATTCTAAAACTTTTCAAATGAACTCCCAAAACTAATTACGACGGTCACTTATCAGAATGATTCTTTTCAAATTTTGAATGAAATCTGATAAATCTGCATGAAAATCTCATTTATTTCGGGTTAGCCCCTCGTCCCCTTCTTAGAATATTTCAATAAAATCATCCAGAACATCCAGAATCATCTTAGAATATTCCACTATACTATTCATGCCGGTGACCTCATCAGAATGATCCTATATATAAATTTGAATAAAATCTGTTAATTTTGCAGAAAAACACATTTATATAAATTAAGGGGAGGACCATTAGCCCCAGTTGCCTCTTTTATTCATATTGAATGAGCTCCCAAAACTAATCAGGGAAGCGCCTTATCATAATAAACCTATATCCAAAATTTCAAGTCAATGGGATTTCTTTATCTTGCGTTGTTACTTTACGCACATGCATACAGAACTTACGAACATATAAAATCTCAGGCTTCGATAGTCTGTGAGCTAGAATTTTTTTTTTTTTTTTTTTTTTGACACTTCCAAAGATTAATTGAGGTTCAAGTTTGACCCACTTAAATTAACTTAGACACTATCAACAAACAGATTCGGTCTTGAAGAAATTGAACTAGGGTAACATCCCCAGTAATTGGCACATTAAAAATTTGTCTTTAAACTTACTTCTATTTTCATAACCAAGAAACAATATATTTACTTGCAAATATTTTTAAATCAAAGAGTACATATCTGTGCATCTATTTTGCCCACAAAAAGCAAAAATATTTGAAAAAGTATTTTTTATAAAAATATATTTATAAAAAGTTGCTGTAATCACCAGTAATTGGCACTTAGACTTTTGCACAATTAAAGTAACCCTTTTCAACTAAACAAAACGGTTATCAATAAAAATTTTAAATATTCTATAAATTAGATAATAATAAATTAAAATGCATGCCTTTCTTAAGCCAGAGAAGAAGCGATTGCAACAAAAATGGCTAATTTGATAAAAGCTATAATTGTTTCTCTTTCCTAGGCACTATTGTCATCCAGTATCATAAATGAAAGTTATAATATGTACAGTAAATGAGCATATAACTGGTATATGGTCTTCCATTTTCAAAAGATTGGATATAAATCTTATTTTAGGACATTTTTGTGGGATGTGCCAATCACTGGTGCCTGCCAATTACTGGGGGTGTTAAACTATCTGACTTTTATATAATATTCAGATATTTTATATATATTTTTTTTAATGATGAATTTTAACAACCTGCCTTTCCTTTCTTAGCTTCATCGAAATTAACACAGTCAGAATACATCGTTTCTTCTGATACCGATAAACACGGTTGAATAAAGAAGCAGCTTTCATCACTCCGGGATAGACAATGACTTCGTTTGATATGGAATTTTACAGACCATTGATCACCTCAGGCCTGTTTCAAGATGTCAGAACCTTGTATTAGAAATGCGTACTATGCGATAAATTCTTATATTTATAATAAAAAAAAAATTATACATTTTCCGGTGTCAATCATTTTTATATACCAAATATTACAAGTCATGTATATTGTATATAATGGGGAATGTACTGCTAATGAAAAACTGCAGTAAAACCTAACAAAAAGAAAATGTATATAATAGAATCTCAACTCAAATGGTTTTCATTGATCTGTTGAAAATAATGTAAAATATAATTATAATGGAAGTGCCATTGTACATTGTTTTATTATTTCCAAAATCCTTGTTATATTTTAAAAATTGTATTTATTTAATTTTTTAAAACTATTTTAAAGGAGGTGGGTCAATAAGGGCTATTTTTCGCCCATCACATACTCGGGGAAAATTTTTTCGAATTCAAATGATTGTTCTGTAGTTTTGTATAGTTAAAGATATGTATTTTTGTTTAATATAAGTTTTACGTGATAAATAAAATAGTAAGTGTTTTGGTTTTTTTTGGCATTTTTGACGTTTTTTGTGTCTTTGAATTAATTTTTTATTCAGAAGCGCTCGATGAACCCAATTCATTTTTATATGCAATGATTCTACTATTTATAAGCTTTTATAGAAGCATTATTTTATTTGGGTTTAGTGAGCGCTTCTACCTGTAAAAGAAATAAATGTATCATGTGAGAAAATCAAATGCACTACTATCGGAGCGCGTTCAGACTTTTTTCGCCGAACTTAAAAAGTATTAAATTTGCTCAAACGTTAATGTTGCTTTCTAGAATTCTTTTTGCAAATATTTATCAAAGAAATTACTAATAAGTAATGCTTGGATACCAATATCTTTGTTGTAAAGTCTCGCAGAACACTTTTCGTATCTGTTCGAACAGAAAAGCTATATTGATACTTAGATGTTCGAAAAACTGAGATTTACAGAGTGGTTCTAAGTAGTTCTATAAATGTAAATAATATGTATTTTGTTCTCTCCAGACTCTAAATACTTCTATTTCTTCTTCTGATTTAACAATAAGTGATTATGCATCAAAGATTACTGTCGATGAGACCACAAATAAGAAACCTAATATACATTTAAATGAATATCTCATTTTCACAACACTAACACTTGTTGTATAATATGTAAAGGTAAGAACTGCCTTGCTATTGTAGCAAAAGCTATTGAAACTTAAGCCTTTATAGAAACTAACATCTATATTTTGTTGCGAAAACGATGCTGTAAAACTCGTATTACTTGATCGGTAAATTGACTCTGCAAGATTTAAGTACTATAAGTGAGAATACATCGATGTATGGAATGCGATGCATGAAAATATTTAAACCAATATCAGAAATGTAGCAAAGAAGGCCTCGATTTTGATATACCGAGACACTTTTCCGAAATCTATTATTATATTCTCATGGGTATACTTATGTCTGATTTTAACTATACCTTTAAACTTGCAAAGTTCAAAATACGTTCCTCAATAAAGAGGTCATCTCGTATTTACTTTGCAATGTTACTTGTAAAACTTAGAACTGGTGTCTATCATGGTGTTCTGTCTATATTATTCAATATAATAAAAATAATAGCTTCTGTAAAATATGAAAACCAGGCTTTGATTGAGAACGTTGTTCTAAAACACCGTAGAATGGAACACATCACCAGAACACAAGTTATTGAAAAATATACGAGGCCTTCAGCAGGAAGATTGTTTATTCCGGATAACAACAATGAAGCTGTGATGATCGCTTTCGATAGCACGTACGTTTATATCCGGAAGAGTGTGAACTATTCCTTTCAGAGACATTCCTTCAGGCTATAAAAAGGAAGACCTTTTGTTAAGCTTATGGTATTCGTTATTACTTCAAATTGCATTTTGGATGTCTTCGTTCCTTACTTCGTGGAAGCAAAGAACAATTACGTTCACAAATACATTAAAAATTATTCATATAATATCAGAGAGGGGCTGAAGCCAAATGATGTTGAGAGTATTCATAGATTTTAGCGGAATTGTTTGGAATTTCTGCACGAAATTGATATTAAACATGAAATGCCAAGATTTTTAATTAAGCAGCAATATTTTTCAACAGATGATACTAAGGGACACCCCTCGTAACCAAAATTTGATTTTTCAGCGCACAATTTCTAAAACCTATAATAGTTGGATAAAAACACAACGAAACATTATAACATAATGGTACTGTCAGTGTAAAGTACGCGAAAGTGTCGTACAATGCTGGGTGAATGTTGTTTTCATATTATAGTTTCTGGCTTACAATACTACTGTAGTATACCATCGCTCAATAAAAATTTAAAAAAAAACAAATATCGAATATGTTCATATACTGTACAAGACGCGGCCACTGGATGGTCCATTAGTGATTCTGGTGAAGCAATCAATAACGAAAATAATCAAACATTGTCCAAAAAGTCTGAAACTGTATTCAATTAATGTTATTATTCTTTCTTATTCATTATTTCCAATATTTCCTGTATTGAAATAATAATTTTAGTAAGATCCATTTATCTTAATTTTACACTTACTGTTGTATTTACTATTGATTATATGGATTAAAACTAATGACAATTGTGTTTACGCTCATTAATACACATAATATTTCCTTAAATCTACATTTTATTTTTCGATCAATTATTAAACTTTCATTTAAGATATTTTTATTTTCTTACTTCACTGTAAAACTTTTGTGTAATGTTACTCCATAAAACTGGCGGTAGCCTTGCTGCCTCCAATTTCGTGGAGTATTTTAACCGATATAATCGGTGTAACATTGCAATGTTACTCCAGTAATGCATGTTTTTATTACACCATTATGTAAGGGAAAAATTACTCAATGAAGTGTAAATCGTAGCTGCCACCAATTTTATGGAGTAATGTTACCAGAAATGTTTTACAGTGTTGTTATGAGGTATAGAAATGAAAAAAAAAAATGCATGTCACGTCTAAGTGCTGTTGGGTGAAAATTACCCTTATTTGCCCACTTTCTTTGTGAATACATTACCCGCCCCATTACCAGATTAAACTAAGCTAGGTTTAATGCTTTTTGTAAATATAGGATCCTAGACTATATTCTCAACAGATTTACTTCAAAGTAGATAAAAACATTTTTCCGGTCTGCAGCTCTATATTTTTTAATTTAAAAGTAATACTGTTAGCTGCTAACACTGATATTTTATCGATTAAAATAAAACAGAAGATGTTCAGCTGCTTATACTTCCTTTCTGCTCAAAACTATACAGTTTTGCCAAGTATTTCATTGGAATTCCTAACCAATATCTCTCCATATATTGCATACATTTTACTGTCAGCAGATATTTTTGAATAAATGACTTTGAGATAATTTCGTTTTCCCCATAAACTAAATTTGATTTTATTGCTTTGCATTCATAATCTTGGATCATTTATAAACATATTTTAAATATAATTTCAGATTTACATTTTTGGTACTGCAAATTTTTTAATTTGTAAACATCGCGCATTTGCAATTTTTACACCGTTGTATAGAAAAATAAATGTAATTTTTTACTGCAATCACTTTAAAAGCTATATCTTAGTTTGTTTTTGAACTATTATTATTATGATTTTGGAGTTTTTAATAAATTTTTGTCATCGTTGCAACAGAAATATTCCATTTCTGGATATTCAATACTGACCAATGAAAAAACGAATAAAATCATGACATCATAAGCATTCAGATATGCTTCAGATATTTCTAGAAAGCAACAACAATTTTTGAAATGTTTAACATGCCGCCATGTTATATGTCGCGCAGTATTTAAATCGGAAATGAAGGGCAATTTCTATACAGGGTGATTCAGCTCGTCGGTGACAAACTTTAAGGATCGATAGAGCACACCTAGACGATCATTTTTGAATAGGGAATGTAGGGTCCCTGACGCGATGGTAAGGCGCTAGGCGCTTTCGAAAATTTGGGTGCCGAAATTCGAAACGTCATAAAAACTAGGGAAATGGTTAGATTTTCTTGCTTGTTGCGTCGAAATGATTCTGTTTGTTTAGACTTTCTTCAGTACCAATTTGATAAGCGTATCTCTTAAAACATGGATAGGGGGCGCTGCAGACTTTGGAGAGCTAGACAACAACTTTAAGCCCGTTATTTTGATAATTTAACACATGCTCGCCAAAGTTTATACTCTAACTTAAAGTTTGAACCCAAAAGTAGAGCCCTGCAAAAAGCGTAAGAGCCGGAATAAAATGTCAAAGTACAGGGTGGTCGAAACTCGAAGGCTCCTAAGAGATAAACAAACAGATTTCTTGACTTATGGCATGCATTTTCATGATTCTGTTTGCTGGGGCTCTCTGAAACTCAGTTGAACGGTACAAAAAGAAACTTCGATAGGGGGCGCTTTGGGCAAAAAACATAATTCGTTGACATTTCGGACGCTAACTGGAAACGGGGCGCTACGATCAGTTAGTAATAATGAAAACACATTTTCTACCTCTGCTCAACACTTCTGAATAAATTTAGACCAAAAACATCAATGATACTGGAAATTTATTTACAAAAAATAACACTACAGAAGATGCTCGAAATTTCGACCTTGGGCCATGATGCAGGCTTCGCACCTCCGTCGCATTGAGGAGTGTGTGTTTCCAACAATGCCAGGAGTATCTCTGATCTGCCCTGCAGCTGCCACAATGCGCGCCACAAGTTCTTCAGCACTGCTGACAGGTGTATGGTATACCTCGGCCTTCAGGTAACCCCAAAGGAAGAAATCCAAGCAGGTGAGGTCTGGTGATCGGGCAGGCCAGTGAACTGGACCCCCACGCCCGATCCACCGCTGGCCATACCTTGCGTTTAGATGGAGACGCACGTCGTTCGTGTAATGGGCCGGAGCTCCATCGTGCTGGAACCACATCTGGCGACGCGAACCTTCGGGTACGTGCGCCTCCTCCAGAAGCTGCGGCAGCACTTGATCCAGGAAAATCAGGTAATTTCCACCTGTCAGCCGTTCAGGTAACAAATAAGGGCCAATGAGGCAATCCCCCAGAATGCCGGCCCACACATTTACTGAGAAACGCTCCTGGGCTGCTCGGCTTCTGGTTTCATGTGGATTTTCATCACACCACACATGACTGTTGTGGGCGTTCCACATTCCCTCCCGGCTGAAGGTGGACTCGTCCGTAAACAAAATGCTGTTTACAAAACGGGGATCCCTGGATCTCATCGCCAAGTACCATCTTGAGAATTCCACTCGAGGGCCAAAATCCTGCTCTCTGAGCAACTGCACCCGCTGGATGTGGTAGGGGTGCAGATTCCGGGAACGTAAGATGCGCCACGCAGTTGCTTGCGAAATGCCAACATGTCTGGCGATATCTCTCGTGCTAAGACCTGGGTTGTCCTCAACCAGGTTAAGCACAGCCTCTTCGTTGTCGGGGGTGCTCACTGATCGCTCCCGTTCAGGCCTGCCTCCGTCGAAAGATCCCGTTGTGGACAACCTCTGGTGTACTCGAGCGAAGAAGGCATGGCAGGGGATTTGCCTGTTGGGGTAACGCTCGGCGTACAACCGCTGAGCGGCTCGTCCATTACAACCAGCAGCGCCATACGCCAAATGCATGTCAGCCAATTCAGAGTTTGTGTACCGTTCCATCCTACTACCGATCTGCAGACAAGTAAACCGAAGCTTAAGTAGGTACCGCACGTTCAAAAGACGTGTCTGCGCATACAACTACGTCATCTCGCGTTGTCGTCTACGCATTACGTATCTTTTGCATATCGATATGGTACCATATCTTTTGCATAAATCAGCAAAAAGCACCTTATGTAAATTTTATTGCGCGCATTGTGCATGATTAAAACCAGCTATGTTTGTTAAAAAAAAACAAACAAACTGCAGTTTTAATAGCTTCTTATGATAAGTAAATTACTCTCTTGTTTTGTTTCTAACTGATCGTAGCGCCCCGTTTCCAGTTAGCGTCCGAAATGTCAACGAATTATGTTTTTTGCCCAAAGTGCCCCCTATCGATGTTTCTTTTTGTACCGTTCAACTGAGTTTCAGAGAGCCCCAGCAAACAGAATCATGAAAATGCATGCCATAAGTCAAGAAATCTGTTTGTTTATCTCTTAGGAGCCTTCGAGTTTCGACCACCCTGTACTTTGACATTTTATTCCGGCTCTTACGCTTTTTGCAGGGCTCTACTTTTGGGTTCAAACTTTAAGTTAGAGTATAAACTTTGGCGAGCATGTGTTAAATTATCAAAATAACGGGCTTAAAGTTGTTGTCTAGCTCTCCAAAGTCTGCAGCGCCCCCTATCCATGTTTTAAGAGATACGCTTATCAAATTGGTACTGAAGAAAGTCTAAACAAACAGAATCATTTCGACGCAACAAGCAAGAAAATCTAACCATTTCCCTAGTTTTTATGACGTTTCGAATTTCGGCACCCAAATTTTCGAAAGCGCCTAGCGCCTTACCATCGCGTCAGGGACCCTACATTCCCTATTCAAAAATGTTCGTCTAGGTGTGCTCTATCGATCCTTAAAGTTTGTCACCGACGAGCTGAATCACCCTGTATAGAAATTGCCCTTCATTTCCGATGTAAAATGTCTAAAATCGCAAGTGTCCCATAATCAATGGCAATATAGTGTATATACCAACCTCGTAAAAAATCTATTTTTAGGCGTCTCCTGTTTTTTGTTATTTGAAAATTTATGAAATTTATTTTGGCAAACCCACTGCCCTACTCCCAGATATAGAGCAAGAGCCCGTGACTGGCAGACCTTCGTTATTTTATAAAAGCTGAAACTTTCTCAGCGCAGTCTTCCAACAAAGATAGGAACGATGGGTAATTATGAAATTTGGATCATGGTGGCTTTGGTAGTGACCAGGGAGCAAAGGTGTAAAAAATACCAACTTACTTTCGTCATTTTATAAAGCGTAATTTTTTGATATTTCCTTTGGAATGATGTTAGAAATCACATCCTCCATTGGCAGACACTTCCTGTGGTTCCAACCCCCGGCCGACAACCACTAAACTTCAATAATAGGAAATTCTACTTTCGTCATTTTATAAAAGCTGAATTTTATATATGTTACTTGGGTAACTACCAGAAGATATTTCCTCAGTTGGCAGACACTTTTGATGGTTCCAACCCCCGGTCGACAGACATACAGTGGCTCACAAAAGTGTTCGTACACTTCAAAAATTTGTACTAAAAAGAAATTTCCCTGAAATTAAATTCGTATATGAAGTCGAGAAATTTTTTATATTATCTCCAAGTTATTCTAGATAACACACAACCTTTTTGTTTAACATTAAGGAGTTTTTCTTTAAATCTAAAAATGAAAACGGAAGATGCTACAGAAAGAAGACGCCACAAAAGTCTTCGTACACAGAAACATTTTCGGATAATTTCATTATTAAAAATATTGTTTGTCGTTTTATTTTTATTTTTGCATTGTATTGACATTTATAAAATCGCTGGGCTTTATATTTTGCAGAATTGGTCCGTAATATTCTATTTATTAATTAAAAGTGGTTTGTAATCGTAATGTCACGACTAATAGCTTTTGAAATTAGTTATTTTTCTTCATAATAGTAGTAAATCAATTCGAAATATTGCATAATTAGTTAATTTATTCCATTCTATGGTGAAGTACGCGATAAAAGGCTTTGTAGAAAAAAAATGGATTGAAAAGTAGGTATGAAAGGGTCGTCAATCTAAGGTAACGCAGTGGGATCAACTACTTACAATTAGAAAAGTTTTAAAAAATCCCCATTTAAGTTCTATAAAAGTTGCTACAGAATTTAATGAAACAGTTTCTACTTCATTTTCACCTGAAACTGTTCGACGAGTGGTAAGCCAAGCTGCATTATATAGGTATTCTGCCCGTAGAAAAATTTTTGTTAGGGCGAAAAACTGAAAGCTTAGGCTTTCTTTAGCAAAATCAATGATAAATAAACCCGAATCGTATTAAAATAATGTTTTATTTACAGATGAAATCTAATATGCCATTCTTGGTCCAATGAGTGCATAATAGTATGGAGAAAAAAAAATTAAGAATTTAATTCAAAGAACTTTGTTGGAACAATTAAGCATGTCAGTGAAGTTGTCCTTGTGTAAGGGTACATATCAGCATCAGGATTAGGTAATTTGGTACATATTGATAGCATAATAAATCACGATCTTTGCTCCAATATTTTAAAAGCCAATTTAAAATTATCAGGCCAATATATGGATAAGAGATGCAACTTTGTTTTTTATCAGGATACTGATACAAGGCACATGGCTCTCAACGCTCGCCTCTGGCGTCTTTATAATTGTTCACAAGTTCTGAAAACATCACCTCCAGTTGCTTAATTTAAACCCAGTAAAACATATTTGGAGATAACTGGAAGTTAGAACACGAAAACACAGCATTGAAACAAAAAGCGAAGTAAAAACAGCAATGTTCGATGAAGGCATCAACTTTCAAGCAGAAAATACGAAAACACTAATTAAATCTATTCCCAGGTGTTTAAAAAACTTTTGTGGTGCTAAATAATATCCTATTAAGTACAACTTTAGCGAAGTATTACAATATTTACAAATATACAGCGATTTTTTTTTTAAGTGTACGAAGACTTTTGTGAGGTAAATTTTTTGTTATTTTTTGATTAGTGATTTTTTCAAAATAAAGTTTTGCTATGTTTTTAAAATATTGTATGTAGTTTTGTTAATAATGAGTCATAGATCTTACTCTTAAATACCCATTCTAAAATATTAATTTCAATTAATAGATAGAGCCCTATTTCATTGAAATTCCTAAGTGTACGAACACTTTTGTGAGCCACTGTATACAGCGGCTTCTCAATACACTAGAGTCTGCGCGAAACAGACATTTTCCCCATTTTCCGTTGGGTCGGAAATTGGCGACAGTTATTTGAGATTGTTGCATGTAATTCTACGGTTGTTGACATTTTGAAAAAAGACCACAATGAAAGAAAAAAAAATGTAATTTAACAAATTAGAACGACTATTTGGAAAATGATATTTTCAAAGACTAAAATTTTAAAGGCTTAAAAAGGAATTCTATACTTAATAATAATAATTGACATCATTTTTAGGATGACCATAACGAGTCATATATTACGTACGCCATACATTAAACATTAATATTCCTAGACCATAAATAAAAAAAAAACCCAGTAGTTTATTGTTATATAATTTTAACTGTTTAAAATGTGCATTTTTATTTGATGGAGTTAATCTGGCTGACTGCCTCTTATTACGGATGAAATGGATTAAACATTAGTATTCCTGGTCCCATCTTATAAAAATTTTAAATGAAATTTCAGTTTTAATGTTTTTTTGAACTGCAAATTTTTAATTTTCTAAACATTGCACATTTTAAATTTTTATACCGTTGCATAGAGAAAAAAATGCACTTTTGAATGAAATTAGTTTGTAATTTTTATGACAATTTGTTTTTAAATTACTATTATTATTTAAAGTTTTTATTACTTTTTTGTCATTGTGGCAACTGAAGTAAACCATTTTTGGAAATTAAACATGGACCAATCAGAAAAGGAATAAAATGCGGAATTCCACCAATAAAAACATTCAGATATACTTCGGATTTCCCAATTCTCTACCGAGGATAACAACTATTTTTCAAATTACTAAGAATTAGTTATTTATTTATGAGTATTAATGAACGTTAGCTTCAAATTCTCTCCAAGCTTGGAAACACTTATCGCCAAATATTTAAAAATATCGCCAAATTTGAAGACAAAAATTAAAAAATCATAAATATTGCCGATTTGGCTATAGATTACTAATTTGGCACAATTCTCATTCAAATTCAGTATTTACGAAATTTCTTTTTATAGGGTTCGTGGCACTTGATGTTCTTAAAATTTCAGTAAAATTTTCAATGAGATAATAATCAAGCATTAAAGAATTTTTATTAACTTATCTAATCGAGTCGTAAAAAAAGCTATATTTAACAAAAACAACGAATATGAAAGCTATATCCTCCCCCCTGGCACATGCCGAAATTGCTGTATTATTATGTACTTATTTATCAATAAAAAAATTGCATGTTTATAATGTTATTGATTATGATTTTCATTTTGATACTTGTTTTAAAAATAAATGAAATACGTTAGAAAATAATGTTTAGGTATTTTATGAACTTTATTTTTAATATCCACTTCAATACAAAATTAGAGCTTTACTGTTTATTCATACATAGTGTTAAAAAATTCTATACGTGGTGTCCCAAAAATGGCACCCAAACTCTGCGCAGCCAGATTCCTCATTGGGAATACATAAAAGAAGCCCAAAGAACTGCACCTGTACGATTGATAATTTACGAGAAAAATTGAAAAACAAAGTATACATCAAATACATGTCAAATTATTCGCGAACAGAATGCATGAAAATGCATTTTTATTATAATAATAAAATACTTATTTAAATACGAGAAAATGAGATATTTCGCAATAAAAGTTTTACATGTGAATGCCTTTTAATATTTAAAGTATAAATTCAACGTGATTTATATGCTAAGCAAATGAAAAAATAAGTACTGTGAGAAAATATCCGTTTGTACGTAAAACAATTTCCATCTAATTTTTTTTTTTTTTTTTTTTTTTTTTTTTTTTTGAGAATTTTAAAAATCAGTTTTTATTGAAACTAGAGTGCAAATCATGTTTTACGGTGTCAAAATTAATATGGAAAATACTATAAAAAGCAAAATGCATTAGATGTACATAGCTTTAACTAAAAATATCTACAAATATATTTTTTAACATAGTGAAATGTATGGGATTTTCCTTCTTCGTTTTCTCTTCAATGCAGCAACCTCAAATAACTGTTGCCAATTTCCGACCCAAGGGAAGACGGGGAAAATGTCTGTTTCGCGTAGACTCTAGTGTATTGAGAAGCCGCTGTATATGTCTGTCGGCCGGGGGTTGGAACCACCAAAACTGTCTGCCAACTGAGGAAATATCTTCTGGTAGTTACCCAAGTAACATATATAAAATTCAGCTTTTATAAAATGACGAAAGTAGAATTTCCTATTATTGAAGTTTAGTGGTTGTCGGCCGGGGGTTGGAACCACAGGAAGTGTCTGCCAATGGAGGACGTGATTTCTAACATCATTCCAAAGGAAATATCAAAAAATTACGCTTTATAAAATGACGAAAGTAAGTTGGTATTTTTTACACCTTTGCTCCCTGGTCACTGCCAAAGCCACCATGTTCCAAATTTCATAATTACCCATCGTTTCTATCTTTGTTGGAAGACTGCGCTGAGAAAGTTTCAGTTTTTATAAAATAACGAAGGTCTGCCAGTCACGGGCTCTTAGACTAATATACGATGCAGAATCGCATTTGTATTAGCAATCGGAATATTGTTATTAGTGTTGTTGTTGTTAGGGAAGATAGTTGAAATACTCGAATCTGTTTTATATGTACAATAATTTTTTATGCTGTTTATATGAGCTGTAAGTTTAAAACAGCCTAATGCCACAAATTTTAGAGACGGAGGTATAGAGGACGTTCATAAAATGCTTTTTATTTACATGTAAAAATATATTTTATATTATTTCCGGTGTGTTGTTTTTTATAATGTCAATCTATTGCCCTAGAAATTGTGTGTTTTTAAATACTTTTTATACTCCCAAGCAGCGTTGAACTATGAGATTCCCCTCCCCGGAAGAATCGAGATTTTGCGTTTCCAACTGCAAAGAAATGTCCCCCCCTCTGAACTCTACAATGCGCCCCGGAGCAACAGAAATCCCTCCCGGAGTGAAGTGTCCGAAATTGACATTGCTCTCAAGTAAGTGCTATAAAATCTAATTTCCATTATGGCAAAAAACAGGAAAATGAACAGATATACTATTTTTTGTGATGCCTTTTTTATCAGACCAAATGTCGGATTCAAAATGATTTTTAATTATGTTGTGCAAAAATACAGAATATTTCCCCACAAAAAAAAAAAAAACAAAATAAATAAAATAAAATAAAAATAAAAATAAAACCAGAAAAATGCTTCGTTATGATTCAAAAATGCAATCGCAACATGGACAAGATAAAGTACTGATTTCTTCATTCTGTTTCCTGTTCTATACTTTTTCCAGTTCTTTCTTTATTCTTTTATTCTTTTTATATTTTCTTTTCTTTTGAAATCTGCTGCGATGCATATTATTTGCAAAATCAACATTTATATAAAGAGCTCACATAATAAATATGAAATTTTTTTAATGAATGAATAACATGATTGATAATAATCAATGGTCCTCTGTCATCCATTAATATATTTGCTGCCACTAAAAATGATATTCCATCCTCAAGAAACGGATTTTAAAACAGTGGTTTAGCACCATTACGACGAGAGCATTTTAGTTATTTTTTAATCTTTCATTATAGGTTAAAAAAAAAAAAAAAAAAAAAAAAAAAAAAAAAAAAAACAGAAAATTTTCTGTAGTTGAATGGCAAAAATGCTCTGATTGAATAAGGAAAACTTTGCAATAAAAAATAAAAGATGATAATAAAGCAGGATTATAAACAGCTTAATTGGTGATCTAGACGTTCGACGTTCTAGAACATCAAGTGTCTTAAACGTCGAACGCATTAACGTATCCGTGGCAGGGAGCGCGTTAAATTACTGTTTCAAAAAAATATTTTCACAGAGATTTTAATTGATAAAGGAGGCAATCGAAAATAAACACTGTTAGATATTTTGAACTTTACAGCTCATTTTCCTAAAATGGCGAGTGTGTCACGCCTTCTGTAATCTTATATCTAATACATAAAACTGAAATTTTGTAACTCTGTAATAATCTGCAACATATCAGGAAATGATTTCCTATATCGTGTATTTGAACAGAAAACAAATATGTAGACTAATAAAGTATTGTCTTAAAACAAAATGTTGCGTTTATAAACGCATCATGCGCATCTACGGGCGAGAAATAAATCATCATCAATGCAATGAGGTAACAAACAATACCTTGAAGAGGTTTAAAAGAAACAATATTTCATAATGTTAGCTACTTCAGTTGCAACGAATTGCCAGTTTTTTAATGCTTCTTATCTAAATAATTCCCAAAAGAATGTTTTGAAAAGAGAAGCCAATAATTTCCTTTTTCGTATGTTTAAGATTCCGTGCTTAAAAATGAGACACAAAACCGATATAAGATCTCTGCTGTGTCTATCTGCAAGATCTACTTTATTCTTTAAACTATGGGATGTGGAAATTTGAAATTTATTAAAGTCATAAATACACTACGAGAACATTTAGAAAAAGAAATATAGAGAGAATAATTAAATTGCTTGAAAAAAAAGAAAGAAACTTTCTTTGAATATCGTGTGGGCTATCGTAAAAAAGCTTTCGTAACGGTGAACTCAAAAGTACAGTTATTTTAAAATCAGGCATTACATTTTCCGAGATATCGTTAAAAGAGTAGCCCAAAAATGCGTGATTCCTCATCCAAAGTCTATTTTCGAAACTACTGAAACTAAAATAAGAAAAATATCAAAGGTAGAAGAAATTAATTAAAATCTTGTAGGAAAACTATTGTGATAAGCCTAGAGTATATAGGTTTTGAGAAAATCGCATTTTGCCTTACACAGAAATTGTGAGTTATACGCATTCAGTAAAACTGTTAAAAGTATTTGGAGAAGTGACGAATTCAGACACTTTTCTCCGGGAGGAAAATTATAGAGTTCAATGAGATACATTGCACTATTTTACTACTAAAATGACAAATTCGCAAATTTTCCGCGCGAGTGGATATTTCATTTTTCCAGGGGTAAGATATATCCCACAGACCACACCTTGAAATAAGAATCGTTTTGGAGGTACCTATAGCAGAAGTATAAAAGCATTTTTGATAATGGTTTTTGGACAAAATGAACGTTAGTTAGCCGAGATATTAGCTCTTAATTAGTTGGACATATATCAGAACAAGGCACGATCTATACCATCGGTTTTTTAAGTTTTAATAAAAACTTTTGACGCTATATTTGTGGAATGCAAGGACCATTAGCATCATAAAAGCAACAGATGTCAAATTGTTAAAAAATCGAATTGTTTAACTAGAATTAATCATCTATATTTATGAGATTCATTGTACATACTATGTTATCACTACGTTAAATACTGTTAGATTCGCAACTAGCTTTTGTATTAAGTTCCTCTCTCAATACGCCTCCCATATTTTTAAAAGATAATTAAAGATCTTTTTAGAAAAATGCCTCACGGACCGAGAAGCCGTTGAAAGTTAACTACTGAAATTCGAAGCACAAATAGCATAATGCTATGTTTAAACTTTGAAGAAGGATTTTATGTACATTAAAAAAAATGAAAATTTTATTACTACGCTAAATTTAGTTCTATGAAATTACAAACGAAGTTTAATTATGGGCTAATTTTATTGTTAATACCGAATTATGTTCACCATAAACAGAGTAGAGGAGAGTAGAGGAGAGGAGAGTATTCTGTATTTTTTAAAGTAATACAGAATAGCAATATTTCATATTACTTAAGCTTCATTTCTCTTTCAAACTTTTTGGTATACCTGCTCATACTTTTCTGGCTCTACAGCTGTATTCAACCAAAAGTTGTATTTTTTTAAAAAAATAAAATCTTATTGTTCTTTTAGAAACGATTTCTTTTAATTCGATTCTTACTTTTATTCTACAGAATCCTCTGGGCACTAGTAATACTCGTAAGGGACCAATTATATCTACAGGGTGGTTAGTTATAAACGTCAGGTGTTCAGAGCCCTCTAGCGAGTAAAGTTTAGGACGAAACATAACCAAATTTGATCAGCATTTATAGTAGACCATAGGATTTCGAATTCTTAAAAAAAATGAAGAAAATAAAAAATTAAAAAAATCGCCACTAGGGGCAATTTTAGCTAAAATGCGACTAAAATGCATTAATTTGCATAAAATCAGTTCTGAGTACCGCTAAGGAGTATAAAAGGAAAGGCTGGGAGAGTTCTCAGACCAACTGCTTTGTGATGACTCTCACTTTATGGGATCATGCTTTGCTAGTAAAAAAAATCGTCACTAGGAGCAATTTTGGCGCACCAAAAGTGTCTTAGTGTAAATGTTGAATGATTAAATGGCGAAAAATACAGTACAGATCAATTCTATACTTCTAAAATACTGCCCGAGCACTGATGGTACCTGCACATTTTTCATCTCTTGTTCGACAATAGCAGTTACAACTTTTAAACTTGTTATTGACTAGTCACTTTGCGTCCTAGTCCTTGTTGCCGCATAGTTTCAAATCGATGATTCATCTTTTGTAAATTTGTTATGCTCATCGGTTCTTTTGGCAAATTCTGTAATTGGTGAAATTCAGGACGAGCATCATTGCAATTCTCGTTCTGCTGATAACACAGCTTGACTAGCAAAGTATGGTGAGAATTGATAATGATGAGAACTATCCCAGCCTTTCCTTTTATACTCATGATTGCTATACACAACTGATTTTATGCAAATTAATGCATTTTAGTCGGTAAACAACGCTCAAATTGCTCCTAATGGCAATTTTTAAACCTTTTTATTTATTTATTTATTTTTTAAGAATTCGAAATCCCATGGTCTACTATGTATGCTGATCAAATTTGGTTATGTTTTGACCAAAACTTTACTCGCTAGAGGGCTCTGAACACCTGACGTTAACAACTAACCACCCTGTATTTAAATACATGCAGAAAACCAGGTTGCTCCATTCACTTAATCCTTTCGCTCGGAGCGTATTTTAGAAAATTTTTAATTAGCGGATTTATAAAATAGAGTTTTGTTTAATAGAATGGGAAAATACTGGGATTAAATGAGGCAAAATTTGCAATAAAAATTTACTGGTAAAAACAATCAAGGAATTTGAGCACCTTATGTGGCACGTATACCGATCGCTTACCTCAACGGGTTAACTGAAAAACATATCTCTTTTAAATTATATGTTTAGTTGTTCGTTTTTGGTGCAATAGGCGAATTTCAAGAAGTATAATTTTAGGACAATTCTATATTCGATAAAAAATGTTTATTAAGTATATATTCTATATTTTTCTCCTAAACTTTTACAGTGCTTTTATTTTATCTTTCAAATTTTATGTTCACTATGAAAGTTTATTTATGTATATTTTTTTCACATAAGAAATGTATAAAAAAATCCCACTATTGTCATTTTTATTTATTTATTTCTGTTTACAAACACATACAAAGAAACTGAAGCACAGTGTAATTTCCCAGCGTAAATGGTGTAGTTCCAAACAGCTGTTAAAATAAGTTGGTTACAAAAACAGAAAAAATACTTTATCAACGAAGTGAAATAAACAGCAAGTAGGTATCCGTTGCATTCTACAAAATGAAATTTCTTGTGATCATTTGAGGTTATGCCGGCTCTTTGCTGCAGCACCTACTCCTCAAAGCTCTAATAATAATAATAATGAAATTTCTTACCAGAAAAATATTTATTTGTACTTTGTATTATTTGTAGTTTATACGCCAGAAATTATCTGATATTTTTATGAGCTGAGAATAAAACACGCATTTCCAAAGTTGTGTGCACTTGTTTGTATGGAAACATTAACTTCAAAAGGCAAAATCTATAGAGCAATTTTAATTTGTGTATGATTGAGGTTCTTAATCACTTTCGATTACTGTGTAGTTTTAAACAAATTATGCATTAAAATCTCCTGAAACAGAGTCCTACGTCGTCGAAAAATAAAAATCCATTGTTGAGAATTTTCCGCAATATTAAATGCATCATCTGATAATATTGTATTTTATTCCATCCAATGTGACCATGTAAATTATTATTTAAGGGCGGATTCAGTTACAGTCAAATCTCTTGAACGCTGATGCTAAATGGAAAACTATTTTGTTCTTGCTAAATAAAGATCTTGCTAACCTAATTTAAGTACATTACATACAATTGGACGAAGCAATTGGGAAATGTTCGTGTTAAACTTATAATTTTTTTTATAGGATTCACTATATAAATTCATTATTCAGAATTTGTAAAAATTCAATATGTAAAAAATATTGTTACCGAAAAAAATATAAAACTATATTAATTATTAACGAAGCAGGCAAAGAGTATTTATTGACATTTTTTAGCACATTACTTCTTGTAACAGATCTGCTTCAATGAGCGGTCTGCAAATTCTGTAATTAAAAAAAAAAATACCTGTAGCCACCTTCTACTTTTGCTCCCATCCCCGCTACTGAAGTAATTTCTATATCCGCCAGTGACTATTGCAAAATAGAAGCCCTCTCTTTTTTGAAATGACTGGAATTATGAAGTTTGCATATAGAAAAATAGAGAACAGGAAGTTTTGATAATTTCATATTGGAAAATATTTTAGCGTCATTTAACATTTATCTAAAGTCGGATAATAAACAATATTGGCCCAGTGCTGAAAGTGTGCTTTTTTTTTAGTTAAGACTTCTTGATTCGCAACACATATTTGATATGATAAATTTCCCTTTGTTTTCAGTTTAATTAAAATGCCTTTATATAAGTGAATTTTCAATATTAAAAAAGTTGTGCCTCTCAAAAAATCCCATAAAAAATAGACCACCGACAACATTTCCTTGGTCTTCCTTCTTTTCTGTTTTTAATTTCTTTACACTATCAAATTTAGGTTATAATTTTATAAGAAGCGAAAATATTATTGAATTTCTAATGAGATTCATAATTAATTTGCATTTTCGGAAAAAAATGTAAAATAGGGAACAGTTTTTAAATGCAAATATCTTTTACATACAAATTTTGTCTGATTAGTGTCTTTTTTTTTCCAAAGAAGTAAGATTTGATTTTGTCACTCCTAAAATAAAGAACAGTCAGTATTAATTTTATTTTAGAAAATATAAAATTTGCTGCAGAATTTGTTATATAGCCTATAATTAAAAAAATATATTTTTATTTATATAGCTAAGAGTGATAAAAAATTACTGATTCAAAGAAGCGAAACGCACGAAATCGGTAAATCGTATACCGTCTCTATTGCATGGATGAAATTCAAAAAAAATATTTCATACAATTTTGTTACTTTGCAAAAATTATTGAATGGGAAGGTAAAGACATGTATGGAATGAATAATGTACCTTAACATGAGAACATATAGGAGTACTTACATTGAGTGACATACTAGAAATTAGTTTTCTACATTTCATATATAAACATGGCATTTGTCAAAGGGCTACTTTGAACAATTATAATTAAAATTAAACTGTTTATTCATCCAAAAATTAATAATAATATTAATAATAGATATAATAATAGATAAAATAATATTTTTATATAAAAGTTAAACAATAAATCAAATTATCAGGCAATTATTCAACTAAACTTATTTGTTTAAATAATTTTAACATGAATTATATAAGATGCGATATAAAATGTAAGATAATGCAAATTCCATGAAAACATTAAAAGAAATATGTGATTTCTGTCTTGACCAATTACATTTCAAAAGCAAATTTTAATAGATAATATATTTTTTTTCTTTGACTTCATTGTATTTCGACAAAAGTTTTAAACTAAATAAACGCACTTGTAATGAATGATTAATGATGCTTGATACATAGTTCTGTTTAGAAAGATAAATTGCTTTAGAAACTACAGATTACTTCCTTCTCTCCTTTGTTTTATTTTCGATAAAGAAGTACTTACTTTATTTTGGAAAACAAATTTACAGTTTAAAATATTTTACAGCTAACGAGATTCAAATGATTGAAAAGTTTTCATTTTCTTTCGTTTTCCCCTTTATTTCAAAACGAATTTGATTCGCAGTTTCGGTTTCTATTTAAGAAATCTTTTTAATTCTATACAAATTTACCAATTCCTTGTAACTTCAGAAAAAGAAAAATCCTGTTTAGCAATTTACTTTAATAAAGCAAGTTACAAAATAGGTTAAACTAAACAGTTTAAACTGTTGAAAAGTAGTAAACAGTTAATGAAGTAACTTCTTTTAATGAAGTAAGTTAAAGGTTTACTGGATTAAAAAAAATTACATTATGATAATACTGATTAAAAAAATGAAGAAATCGAATATTGCACAGCTACAAAGGATATTTTTAAATGAACAAAATCTATTCATTTCGATTTTGAAAAGCACCAAATAATGAATTTTGAATTTCGTTCCACCTACCCAGAATTTTTTTAATTTAATTTTTTTAATTGTATAACGTATTGTGGAATTTTACACATTTATTCGAATAATGTAAAACATTTTGTTTTATTTCTTTAATTTTTTAACATTTGCATATTTTATATTTTCTTTTCTTTTATCAGTCTACTACCAATTGTATTTCATAGCCTATGAAAATCATTCGAATAATATCAATTGAGATATCAAATAGAAAGCATAGCTGAAGCAAATAAAAGACAAGTTAATCTTTCTAATCAGATCTGCAACGTCGGTTTGAGTGAAGTAGAATGATGTAAGCTATATCATGCTTTTACATTCAATGCGATTAAAATAAAAAAAATAATAATAATAATGTATAGTACAATATCACGCTTGCTATATAATCAAATTGTATTAGGCAAGATGAATAATGATAACCCAACAGGTTTATAATTTCTCCAAACATAAGTATTTTGACTGAGTTTAGTATGCTGTAGTTATCGAGTTCATTATGATGTAATTTAAATAATATCATGCAACAATGTGCTACAAAATGACCAAAACAATCATTTTTCAAAATCAAAAACTGTAAACAATGAGATCTTTAACTAGGATATAAGTTATGCATATATAATAAATTCAGTTTGTATTGACATAAGTTCCTTTGCAAATGAAATTTTTTTTCACCATTTCCATTAGATCCATATGTTTTGTGACTCTTTCCATACATCGATAAATAAATCAGAATAAAAAAACTGTCCTTGTCCAAAAATTATCTTTAAAAAAAGTCGACGATATACTATAGTGATCCATTCAGTCAATATGAAATTATGATAGAATAAGATTAGAGTGTATGCAGGTGTCTGAGATCTGATTAAATGCATTTTCTTAAATCTAAAAATAGCATAAATAAGACGTTCATTAAAATTTTAGAATATCATTTAATAACAGTATCTACGATTTCAAGTTGCTAATTTCCGTTACTATGCTTAAAAATATTTATGTAATTGAAAAATATATTTTATTCCGAATTGTAATAATTATGCAAAGTGAGATTAACGAATACAAATACGATAAAACACAACGACATACTGAGTTCACATTGAGACTCCAGATCTGCCAATTTACTAGTATATAATTTGAAATACTAATGTTATATTTTGTTGGAGTGAGCTTAAAAAAATAGACTTACATTTAAAGTGGACACATCAAAGTCGGAAACACGATGAGACCTAACACCTCTTACCGTGAAATGAGTCCCTTAAATCTCTTCACTACGATGTGAACTCCAATTCTTACCCGTTCTGGAAACGATAATGTAAAAAAATCCTTTTTCAGGACTTCAGGATGATATACATTGATGTTGTAGATTCGAAATAATTCGCATAAGGTATATATTGCACTAAAAATAAAAAGCAATAAACTGTAAATCACATATAAATACTATGGAACTCGCGAGTAGTTAACATTGATAGGTTATCTCAATATGCCTCTCTTGTCTTTAAAAGTTAATTAAACCTTATCTGGAAAAACGCTGAACGGAAAATGACGGAACTGGATAATTGTGACTTCTTTTTGAAGAGAGGTTAGCTCAAAGACAAGTTAGCTACAAAAAAGAAACATGCTTAAATTTTACTGGGGAAATATCAAAAGATTCTACATAAAAAGGTATGAAATTTTATAATTATTAAAAAAATAATTGAATAAAATAAACAAAATGTAGCCTATGTCCTTTTGTGGGTTATAATCTTTCTAGATGCAAAGATAAAAAATGATTAATTAATTAATCCGTTTAGACATTGACTTCATTCAAATTTTCACGCATAGTTTCGCATCATAATATTATCGGGATTATGTCCAGGATATTTGGATAAGAAGTATAATTAAAAACAATTACAAAAATAAAAAAAAGATTTTTGTTTATTAATTAAGTTTTATAAATACTTTTCCTTTCCAAATGACATAATAAAATTACTGTTTCGTTGAACTTCTATGATATAAGTAAAACATATGCTTCATATTTTTATAGTTATCTGAGTCATAATAACAAAACTGTTTAGAAATACATTTGATTCTTCAATTTTAAGGTAGCAATTGTATAAAGTAATTATTTCGTAAATGCTTGCCTTAACCAGTTAATGGTCGCATTAAATTACGGTTTAAAAATTCAAATTCATTATTGCCACCATTTTTTTTTAAATATTTATCTTATTTAATTCCAAGTACAATTGATAGCAGAATAAAACCAATTACACTATTTTATAAAACTGGCGGGAATCAAACAATTCCGAATAAAGGCCGTGAAACTAGCAGCCCGTGAATGTCTCGGGAGCGACGATTAAGTGGTTAAAGAAGTTATCTTCCCTCTATACAGGGTGTATCTAAACTACTGGGCAAAACTTTAAGGGGTGATAGTACACATAAAGACAAATAATATTAAATGACAAACTAAGGGTCCCAAACGTCTTCCGAAGGAAATAGGCGCCATCAAAGTTTAGGGTCCAAAATTTGAAATGATTATAAAAAACAGAAAAATTGGTCGATTCGTTTGCGGTTTTCACGAAAACTATTCTTTATGTCAGTATTGTCTTGAAAATAAATTATAAAGATAAATTTCAAAAAATGCCGATAGAGGGAGCTTTAGACTTTGCAATAACGAACACCTACTTTTTACCGTTATTTTTTGCATCTCAATAAATTTTTTTAGAAGTTTAGACATAAACTTAAATTTTGAGCTCAAAACCTGTGGTTAAGTATCGCAAACTGAACTGTGTTCAATGGGAGTGTGTAGGTTCAAATTTTAAATGATTATAAAAAACAGAATAATTGATCAATTGATTTGCGGTTTTCACTAAAAGTATTCTTTATGTCAGTATTGTCTTGAAAATAAATTATAAACATAAATTTCAAAAAATGCGGATAGAGGGCGCTTTAGACTTTGGAGTAACGTAAAGCTAGTTTTTATCGTTATTTTTTGCATCACATTAAATTTTTTAGAAGCTTAGACAGAAACTTAAATTTTGTGCTGAAAATCTGAACCGTTGAGAGTGGTTAAGTAGCGCTAGCTGAACTGTGTTCAATGGGGGTGGGAAGGTTCAAATTTCAAATGATTATACAAAACGGAAAAATTGGTCGATTCGTTTGCGGTTTTTTCTAAAACCATTCTTTATGTCAGCATTTCCTTAAAAATAAATTTTAAAAATAATTAAAAAAAATCCGTTAGAGGGCGCCTTAAACTTTAGGGTAACAAACAATAATTTTTAACTGTTATTTTTTGTATCTAATTAAATGCTTGAAAAAGCTTTGACTTAAATTTTGAGCTCAAATTCCGAATTTTTGGGAGGGGTTAAGAAGCGCAAACTGAACTGTGTTCTGGAGTTCAAATGTTACCCTGCCCACCCTCCGAACACAGTTCAATTTTTCGCTACTTAATTACTCACAACGACTCAGGTTTTGAGCTCAAAATTTAAGTCTAAGCTTTTAAAACATTTATTTAGATATAAAAAAAAACAGTTAAAAATAATTGTTGGTTACTCTAATGTTTAAGGCGCCCTCTAACGGAATTTTTTGAAATTTATCTTTAAAATTTATTTTCAAGGAAATACTGACGTAAAGAATGTTTTAGAGAAAACCGCAAACGAATCGACCAATTTTGTCCGTTTTTTATAATTATTTGAAATTCGTACCTCCCCACCCCCATTGAACACAGCTCAGTTTACGCTACTTAACCACTTTCAACAATTCAGATTTTCAGCTCAAAATTTAAGTTTATGTCTAAGCTTCTAAAAAATTTAATGTGATGCAAAAAATAACGATGAAAACTAGTTTTACGTTACTCCAAAGTCTAAAGCACCCTCTATCGGCATTTTTTGAAATTTATCTGTGTAATTTATTTTTAAGACAATACAGACGTAAAGAATAATTTTAGTGAAAACCGCAAATCAATTGACCAATTTTTATGTTTTTTATAATCATTTGAAATTTGAACCTACCCACTACCATCGTACTCAGTTCAGTTTGTGCTACTTAACCACAGATTTTGAGCTCAAAATTTAAGTTTATGTCTAAACTTCTAAAAAAATTTAATGGGACGAAAAAAAATAACGGTAAAAAATAGTTGTTCGTTACTCCAAAGTCTAAAGCGCCCTCTATCGGCATTTTTTGAAATTTATCTTTATAATTTAATTTCAAGACAATACTGACATAAAGAATAGTTTTCGTTAAAACTGCAAACGAATCGACCAATTTTTCCGTTTTTTATAATCATTTCAAATTTTGGACCCTAAACTTTGATGGCACCTATCTTCTTTGGAAGACGTTTGGGACCCTTTGTTTCCCATTTAATATTATTTTTCTTGATGTGTACTATCACCCCTTAAAGTTTTGCCCAGTAGTTTAGATACACCCTGTATATATCTTAGATCTTTATAAGCTGGGAATTGGACTAGTATTAGTGTGTCCGCCAGTAGTATCATTGATTACCCGGGGTAAGATGCAACATATCAGAAAAGATTATTCTAAATTACCGAAAGTTAGTCCCCCTCCAGATATAAGCTCAACCCCTCATGTGTAGCATTTTTTCTTTTTCTGAAATACGACCGTCTTTAAGCATTCCCTCCCCTTTAAATTTTATTTTCTGACGGTTTGAATCTTTCTGTTTTTTTCAAGAAATTCCTTATTTCCCACCCTCATATATCCCAAATGAATGTATCTTATGCAGTATATTTTTATCGCATCTGCTTATAAATGATTGTATAAGAATGACCTATATCTTCTATTGTAAAATATTTATGTTTTCCTTGATTTTTACTCGCTAAAATTTGATAAACCCTAATTTTAAAGTTTTTGCTTATATTTCTTTCATATGTAAATTAATCATTTCATGTCGATTAATTTAATTGAACTATCGTTTTTATTGATGAATATTACCTTCTACGGAAGGTAATTTTAAAACCGAAAGTGTTTACTAAGACTTTATTTTACTTTGCAAATTATATATCCTGTAAATTTTCCTAAATTCCAAAAATAAACTTTCCCATTCCTTTAATTTTTCTACCCTTTTCACACGGGTTGCAATCATAAGCCCCTTTTAAAATCATTATACTTTTCTGTCTGACAGAGGACGGCTGATCTTCGATACTTAAAGTAAATGTTATTTTTTCTAAAAACAATACAATATACCATTCTGCGATGCAATATTTTCTATACATAAGGAATACTATTGTCAGCAAGAATGTCAGCACTGACTATTGAAATGATTTTTTTAAAATTTAATTACTAAATATATTGTGATAAAAATTTACGGAAAAATATTTGAAGATTTTTGATTTAAAAAAATATCCGAAAATCAGAAAGTGATAAATAAAAGCAGAAACTAAAACAAACATAATAATAGAAAATTTTGACTTATTTCAAATTCCTATTCCTTATAATATCGTACTTTCATAAATATTTATACAAGATAAATGTTATTATAGTACAAAATTTTGAAACATAGAATAAATCTTGAGCCTTATCTTATAGAAAACAGTTCAGAAGAAGAGATTAATTGCATAGATATACAGATTCTCTTTCTGTGCCTTAACGCGAGATACGATATTGGTCATAAATCATATTATTTTATCTTATTTGAAACATATACCTTTTCTAAAAAATTATAAACGTGTTTAGAAAAAATATCACTTATTCACTTGCTTTACAAGAACACATTTTTTGTTGCTATTTCATTTAACCCCTTGAAGGGCGGTTGGTATAAAATATAACCCACTTAATTTTAATTATGAAATGTCACATTGACACAAGAATTTTGAAATAGAAATTATAGTTTAGGAAAGTACGTGAATAAAAGCATTTATTCATATTAATTTTTTTTTAATTCTGGTGTCAATCAGTCATTTTAGCATTTTAATAATAGAAGCACTTTGCCCCTCAAAGGGTTAAATAAATTGAATGCAAAAATATATAACAGCAACATTTTTTTCCTCTGATAAAATATTTAACAAATAAAAAATAATGAATATATTGCATTTATTTCACAAACCTACATATATTCCATAACAACATCTTTATCAGTACTGTATTTGACGAAACGAAAGATTTTGAATGAATGAACGAAAAATTTGAATGCAAAAATTTATAACAAAGAAATTTTTTCTCTGATAAAATATTTAACAAATAAAAAATAATGTATATAATAAATATTATTTCACATACCTAAATGTTCCATAACAACACCTTTATTAGTACTGTATTTGACGGAACGAAAGATTTAATGCATTCATAATTTTCCTGAATTGAATTAGCAAATGCGTTATCACAAAAAAGAATTAATTAATAAATGAAGAAAGTATAATGCTAAAAACTCAATGCAATTCTAGGTCAATATTTTTGCTGTTTATGAAATAAATTAATTTTTAAAAATCCGAACATATTTAAATTTTAAGTTTAAAACTTCAAGAAAAAGAAAAGATAAACAAACTTAAATTGCACTCTAAGAAAAGAAACAATTACTAATCTTTTTTCTAGTAAAGTGGGACTCCTAGAACATTTTATGTAACGGTAACAGTAAAAATTCATGTAACTGATTCTGTTACTTGAATTTTCGCTGTTACCGTTACATAAAACCAAGGCCACCTTATTATAATATCAAAGCCTCGCATACAGGAGAAAATCTATTGTTGAAATTGTCCCTATAATTGCCAACTTATTGTATGACTTTGTCTCATAAGTAAAGCCACCTGGTGCATACTACTGCTAATATTCCATGCACAAATTTATAGAAAAAAGGGAAATATTCAGGTTCTCACACTAGATGGCGCTACCTACGGAAAATCATGTGGTTTTTGACCACGTGTACTGCAGACAAAGGAAACTTGGCGAATGACAAGCCTTGTTATTATGATAAGGTAGCCTTGCATAAAAAACATTCTAAGATTCCCGGTTTCCTAAATAACGTTTAGTAACTTTACAAGTTTTTTTCACAGTGTGTATTTATAGTAAATAAAATTCGTAAGTTATGACGGAAGAAAAAAAAATTCATAAAAATTTACTGTTCTTATCATTGATCTTATCTAACTCTTAAAAAAGGTGTAGATTGAAAAATCCTATTAAAAAATATAACAGATACATTTTTTTAGAACTGCAATCTCGAAAGCTTGAACTAATACTTTAGTTTTTTTTCTAATTTTGAAAGTTATTCAGTATTATTTTATGACTTTATTGCGAGAAATGTCGATAGCAGGGTGCCGTTATGGCAACCCTGCACAACTGAACTCGAGTGAAAATAACTAACTAAATTGTTTGTGCTTTTACTTTCTCCCATTTTCTTGCTGGTTCAAGTTTCAGAAAAAAAAAAATAACTGCGCATGGGGGGAAATAGGATCCTCAAAACACTATCTTACATCATGCTCACTAACAAAACAACACCGTCTGGTCCATAAACAACAAATAACGAGCAACTTTGGCACAGCCAACTAACAAACAATAAACAACTACATATCAAGGGTAAATCAGTGGTCAGACAGCTAATTGAAAATATAAACATAATATCAGAGTAGAACCCCCCCCCCACACACACACACACGTGCGCGAGCGTGTGCTCATACAGGCAGATTTCTAGCGGGACGCTCCAATCCATACAAAGAATCTATGTGCTTCAGATTATAAATATAAAAATAAAATCTCCGCGTTGAATGATCATCATGATAGGAATTTCGGGGCAGCATATGAACGAATCTTATCGATTGAACGAATCTATAACACTTTGTCAAGAGCCAACTCGCACGGTTTTATAATTGAAGTAGTAAAATGATAAGAAAATAAAACAAAGGGAAAGTTATAATACAACAGTAAAAATAAGCCAATCATCTACTTCCAACAACAGCATCGTATGACAACAGTCATCATAATGGCAACACGAACTAAAAGCCACGGTACAAATCTCATCCCAGAAATGCGAAAATTACTTTAATAACCTACAACTTCGTTGCACCACGAAAATGTGATAACATCCATTATGATTCAATGAACTGATCGTCAAATGCGAATTCACGTAATAAATAAGGAACCAGCACTAGTAACTGATCACAAACTATCAACAAGGACTGCAAAACAAAATAATCACAATACGGCAACACCCAAGGAACAAACTCGCAATATCTGAATTATCCATATTCTTTCTATTTTCTTTGCTCATTTCCAACCTAGTGTCTTTAGGCAAAATAGTTCGCAAGAACTGAATTTTTCTTCGTCGGTGCAAAGAAGTGCATCTACAATGAAAGTAGTGGCACGACTGAAATAAAAAGGCGAGAGAAATAAATTCTAGATAAAAATGATTACTCTGGTAAAGTTCATGTTCTCTTACCCGAAAGTCCTTAAATTGAAGTAAAAAAAAAAAAACCTACTTATTTGCATTTTTAATCTTTCAAGCAAGCTGTTAAGAATTCTGATGTTTTAAATAACAATACTAAACATTGTGTTATCCCTTCTGTACCCATTTGCACTCATTTTTATGCTTTACCTAAAGTTCAACAAACCAATATCTCCTTAAGATCTATTGTCCCTAATATCGGCACTGTTACATATTCTCTTGCCAATTTTTTAAAATCCATTTTTTTCTTCTTTTTGCTTCTTAAGCTGACAAGTATTCATCTGAAAAAGAAATTAATCGTCTTTCACGGTATATCAAATGTGCAACAGTTACTTCTGTGCTTTATCAAATCTGCATTCTTTTATTATCATTCTTTAATTTTTATTATTGTTATTTTGATGAACAAAATCAATAAACAGCTCTGTAGCCTAATAATGTTTAATTCTCTAAGCATTAAATAATTATATATTCCTTTAAAGACAATTTTAAAAGAACTTTAATCGAAAACCACCATTTTAGAATTTTTCATATTCTAACATTTTGGCAAACAGAAAAAAGCAACACATTACACATTTAAAAAAAATTATTACAGATTGAGAAAAATGTCCTGCTTAGCATTCAATGCTTTCAATGAATGTGAGTAAAGTTAACTTTTTTATAAAATGAAATTTTTCTTCTGCCATAAGAAAAATCTGTGGATAAATCTTATAATTTTTCTTTTGATATATTTATATGCTATACATGTGTCACAGATATCTAAAAATTCCATTTATGATCTCAGTTGTTTTCTATAATGTATATGCAAAGTTTTAAAAACGTTGATTTTTTTCTTTTCTTTGGGATTTTCGCCATTCCATATTTGGAATGTTGATATAGCTCATAAGTCTAAGAAAATTCTTTATTGTCTTTATACATTTGGATAATAAAATCCGTTTATGTATACATATATATTGTAACAAAATCTAAGTTTTGCGGAAAATAAATATATGTTTTTTTTTTTTTTTTAATTAAATTAGAAACAGAAAAGATTTTACCGCAAAATTGTATTTATTTTGCAATGCACTAGACATAATTTATAATTATTCTATCTTTCTCTCCATCACTGCCTCGCGTGATCTCTTAAAGGGTGCGTTCTACGTTATTTGGCACAAACGCAATCTATATTAACATGCTAAGGACGGGCGTCTAATGCTGACTTTTTAATCTTTTATCACCGGTTTTTCGAAACAGAAAATTTAGCCTAATTCAATCGGAAAAATGTTCAGATCAATAAAACAAAATTTTCGTTAAACTTTACATGGACATAAGAGTAATGAAGATTCTGAGTATCTAATGTGGCACCTATAGCGGTCGCTCTTTCCCAAGGTGGTTTAAAAACAAGGAACACCTCCAATGAACCTACAGCAAAATAAGAATTAGGTTTGGTTTGGTTTATTTTTGTGGCCCGATTATCTACGCTAGGGATATAGGACCAGGGGGAGTGCCCTTCGTGGGGGTCTTTCTAAAGGAACCTAACCCGTATTTACGCAAGGTTCGAAGAAAACCACGAAAACTCCGAACGGTTAGGCCGACAGCCGCGATTGGGTTCGAACCCAGCACCTGCCGTCTACCAGTTGAGAGGTCCGTACCTCTCGGCCACTGGTGGGGCACTAAGAATTAGGAAGTATTAGATTACGATTCAAATTATTGAAGATAATTAGTCTCACATAAATTAATAATAAAATTTCAATATTTATTTTAATCAAAATGACTAGTATACCTGTAGCACAATTAAATAGAGAAAAAAGTTTCTAAGCAAATAAAATGTATGAATATCTAAAATTAAACTTTATCCATCTAAAGATAACAAATTCATCGATAAAACAAAAAAAGAATGTATTCATTTCACGGGGATCTAATTAACAAAAGGATTTACGGTAATGATACACTGACGAATCACTGAGTCTACACTGTAAAAAAAATCTACGTAAAATTACGGACAAAAGCCGGCAGCAGAGATTCCGGACAGTATCCGTAAAAAAATATTTTGACCGTAAATCCAAAAATCACCCGTAATTTTACATTTTAGCAAATGCATAACTAGCCCGTAAAAAAAGTAGTATTATCCGTAAAAATACAATGCCAAGTTGCCCGTGAAAAAAAGGGCATTGCCCGCAAAACTATAATGCCAGGATGCCCGTCAAAAAAGGGGCATTGGCCGTAAAACTATAATGGCAAGATGCCCGTAAAAAAAGGTGCATTAACCGTAAAAATATAGTAGACTCCCTTAAATCCGCACAGCTTGGGACCAGGGGTTTTGCGGATTTTAGAATTTTGCACATTTCTGGTCATTGCTTTGTTTACATTTTTAAATAATAATTTAAATGTAATTAACAGTGAAATTGAAACTATAATGAATACTTGTAATATAATAAAATATTAAAATAAGTAATAAACAATAAAATAAGCTTTTTAAAAAAAAAATATCAACCGACTTCAAAAAAGCGCTAAAAAGAATTAAATAATTCTTTAAAATTCTCTAATGACAAAACGTTATTGAAAAATCACACATCGAATATCAGGTACCGGCATAAAAACAGTTAAATTTAATTTATATAATTTAATATCCACCAAACATAGATTTTAGAGAAAATATTTTTTACAAGAGATGAATTTGCATATTTATGATTTAATTTATGAATATATACATATAAAATAATGAATTACTTTTTGAAGTCGGTGCCAAACTATCACAATCGACAATGATAATCACCATTTTAGTTATAGTACTAGTGACAATATATTCACAATTCTTATTATATTTAAGATAGTTTGGCACCAACTTCAAAAAGTAATTCATTATTTTATATGTATATATTCATAAATTAAATCATAAATATGCAAATTCATCTCTTGTAAAAAATATTTTCTCTAAAATCTATGTTTGGTGGATATTAAATTATATAAATTAAATTTAACTGTTTTTATGCCGGTACCTGATATTCGATGTGTGATTTTTCAATAACGTTTTGTCATTAGAGAATTTTAAAGAATTATTTAATTCTTTTTAGCGCTTTTTTGAAGTCGGTTGATATTTTTTTTTTAAAAAGCTTATTTTATTTTCTACTTTTTTAGTTATTCATACAGTAATACTCAATTATGTGTGTTAGTATGTGATCTCTCTTTGTAATGCATTGACTAATTGATGTACTTTTTTGGGCTTTGAAGTATTAAACTTGCTGATCAGTTTGCTATTTCATTTTCAGCTATTTGAAAGCAACTTACAACATTTGTATCATTGTGGATCTTTCAGTTTTTCAGATGTGGTATCTTGTTTAAATAAAATCTCACTCTTCGAAAGGTTGTCGCATTCATCAAACTTTAAGGGCCACATCGATTCTTAACACTTTCGCTGCCAATAACTCCGCCCCCTGTGTTAAATGAATGGGAACTTCACGCACTAGCGCGTGAGTGGCAGCGAATGTGTTAAGGACTTCAGAAATGGGTTTCGATAGACACTGTTTTCCAAACTACCCAAAAAGTAGGAATTCCAAACTTTTAAAACTTGACGATAGTCGCCTAATGAGTACGATTATATGAGTGCAAGGACAATTTACATACATCTGACTTGTGTGCTCGACATGAAAGCCTGTTTATAAGTCATCGTCAATATACACACTGTAAAAAATATGATTATTTTGCTGTGTCGTCACTAAATCGCTTTTATAGAATATCACTCTTTTGGCCAATGAGAATGCTCCATGATAGCCTGAAGTAGTCGTTTTGTATAAAACCGGTGGAGTGACGATTCAGCAAAATAATAATATTTTTTACAGTGCCCTGTTAAAAATTTGAAACATTTGCTGCATCGTAACTCCACTGCGTCTACAGAAAAAGATTACTTCACTCTTTTATGGATTATTCTCATTGGTCAAAATAGAGATAATCTATAAAAGCGATGTAGTGACGACACAGCAAAAGTTTCAAATTTTTAAAAGTGTACTGTACAGGGACGAAATAGCGCAAGGAAATTTTTTAGCACGAAGGAAGTACAGCCAGGAGCACCACGCAAAAAGCGTGTGCAATGGAACCAGCAAGATTCGAACCCATAACCTCCTACGCTCGCAATGTGCGCGCAAAGCAGCGTGGTGTCTTGACCACTCAGCGACGGAGGCCCTGCACCGATAAAAATCTGCAGCATTTTGCTGCAACGCACTTCCCTTCTTGTATAGAAATCGGTTACTTGGCCGTGAAATGGAGCTTTCTCATTGGTTGGGATAGAGATATTATATACAAGCAGGGGAGTGCGTTGCAGCAAAATGCAGCAGAATTTTATCAGTGTGAGTGGAAGAAGTTAACTAGCTTCACTTTAATGGCAAACTCATCAAAATGATTTCCCATTTTCTTTTGTTTAGATTCGTCTCAATCTATCAAATATTCCCATATACTACCACTTTGATTTCGAGGAATTCTGTCAGATGAAAATCTGAAAGCATCTCGATATTTAACTCGATAACTGAATCTGAATCTCTGAATCTCAAGACAGTATCGATATGCATAGCAATGTACTTTAATTTCTTTGTGCATCCGGCATAAAAAGCACCCTGATACACAGGTACTTATGCTCTGACATATAAAGGTACTTTAAAGGTGGATTTTTAGTTTTTTGACACCTATTTCCGATGTCGGCAAGCATCGATGCAGGCCTTCGATTTCGGCGTATACAAGAATTGAACTATTTAATATTTCGAACTTTGCAAAGGACTCGCATCTCTGCAACAATTGCTACGATACATATGTATATTCTTTCTTACTATATAGACTGACTAATCGGAAGCCTGCATTTTTCCAAATTTTTAACTGTTTAATCAAATAGCGAAAAGTTCGCAAAAGATGCAAACTTCTATTTGGCTATTCTGATTTTGCGCTATTAATGAAATCAGATTGACAAATTAAAAGCCTGCATTTTTTTATGAAATTGCCGCTGCTTAAAATAAGTATTATTTAACTTAATGGTCAATTCCATTTCGCAATAGCGCAAAATCTATCTGAATCCGGCCCCGTCAAAATCTCGCATCATCATGTATCTGCGTAAGAGCAACAGCATGAAAAACGAATGCTTCTAATTGAACGACTGTTTGTAAAAAATCTGAAATTTAATTTTTATTTTTAAAAAGTTCTAATCAACAGATGGATGGAGCATTTTCATTGGTCAAAATAGAAATCTACACAAACGGTGGAGTCATGCAGCTACAGCTGAAGATTTCCAGTAGTGGAAATTTTCGCATTGATCAATCTTATCTCGCTAACAGTGCAAAATCTTTATAGATCTCGGCCGTTGTCAGTCAAGGTTCCGCATTTTGTAGAAAAAAATATCTCCTACCAGTGTAAGAGAGATAGCCTGAAATTTTATTCATTTACTGTGCACATACATCTGACTTGTGTGCTCGACATGAAAACCTGCGAATACCTGAAAAATGAATGCTTATAATTGGATGACTGCTTCAAAAAGAATTGGAATTTTAATTTTTTTATTTTTAAAAAAATCTAGTCATCAGAATTTGATGAAATTGAAATGGGACCAGACGGGTATCTTACACTTTCAAACAAAAAAAGAATTATCAAAATCGGTTCATATTTAAAGAAGTTATGAGTGAACAACAAATACATACAGGTCGAAATCATAACCTCCTCTTTGAAGTCGGTTAAAAATAAAAAAAATTAGCTAATTTTTAACATGATTAAAATATTAAAAGCAAAGGTCAAGTTAATAAGCAATAAAATAAAAAGATAAGATGCATTTTTCCTATGATATTTGGTTTATAAAGATACATTACTAATTCACATTAAAATCATAATATAAGAAAGTTTTATTTCAGGTCTAACCAGACTTAATAACCAAAAAAGTTTGGTTAATGCATAAATATCTTTGGTAAAAAAATTGTGATTACCAGTGATATCAGCAATATCTTATTTTTTTCAAAATTAAATTTATTCTTTCTTCATGAAAACACATGAATTGAGTAACGTTAATGAAAATTACAAATTAAAATACATATGGAATTGATATAAAAATAAAAAAGTCAAATTTTGCACCTATATCTGAACTAAATGTTTCACTGTTTACATCCGTAAATTATGTGTGGGTTTTAGAGAGTTGCGGATTTTAGGAGTGTGGATTTGAGGGAGTCTACTGTAATACGAAGATATCTCTGAGAAAAGGGACATTGCCCGTAAAATAATACAAATTCTGGCCATGAAAAAAAGGAGCAATTGCCCATAAAATAACAAAACACATACATTAGGATACCTTGTTAAAGAAAAAGGATTGTCTCTAAAATTACAGAAAGGATTATTCAGTGAAATTAATATAAATTTCCATACAGTTATCCAGTAATACCCCATTCTCTTTTGGACTCGGGGGGGGGGGGGGTTATGTGGTTTTTAAAATAAAATCTTTAATGGGGATCGCTATATATACCAACTGAAAATCCATAATAGATTTAAAAGAGGAATATAGATAATTCACAACACTAATAAACAACAAAAATTAATTTTCACAGGAGTACTTATGTTTTCGCAATATTTGAATAAAACATTCATAACTTATGCATATTATAAAACTTGTATATTCAAAACCTAATTTTCCAAGGATTTCAGGTACTCTTAGCAGGCAGTTTGTAGTTTTTTTTTTTTTTTAATAAAAGTTTAATTTTATTAAAGGAGAGCATTCTCACTCGTTTCCTATAGTAAATTGTATTTTTATTCAATTACAAGGTTCTCACTTTTGGTGTTGTTGCATTAATAAATTATGTTAAAATACAATTTTTAGCTTTCCAAAATTTACCATCACACACTTTAATAGTGAGAGTGGTGGAGCATTTAAAATCTAGTAAGATAACAAACCCTCATGTGTTTAGATAAAAGTCTAATATGTAAAATGAAAATAGAAAACTAGTTACTTTAATATTAAATTACAGGGGTTGATCCAGGCAAAATTTGGGGTCCACAAAAATCTATTTAATAAAATAGACTTCTTCACAAAATAATTTTAATAAAACAGATCCTTTCACAAAATTCTTTTATGCCATTTTCATAAATACTGTTTTAAAATCTAATTTGTACACAAAAACATGTCATAATTTTCAAAAACTTAGCAAAGGAATTTTTAAAAATATATATATTTAGTTTTTAAATTCCTTGTTCAAATAACAGTCAACTTCCATTACAAAATGTTATTTTCACAAAAATAACTTTTCTTTTTCATAAAATGAGCCCCAAGAATAAAAACCTGCATCGACTCCTGAATGGATCAGAAAAATTATGATTAGTAATATCAGTTTATTAGATGTACTGCTATTGCTCCCTCTCCTCCCTTCCAAGCCCCTTAATAATAGAGAGCAGCTTTTTTATGATACACAAATGCTACTTTATTATTTCGATTTTTATGTATCATATATTTACTAAATACTACATGAAACAAAAATAGTCCAATTTTGATTTAACAATGATTCATAATCCCACACACATCGGTGCAAGAAATCCATCTAAGTCGAGACTGAAATCTTTTCTGAGCATTAGAAATAACTAAATGCAAAAGGGTTAAAAGATTTCTAAGTCTTGTATTATACCTAAAAATTGGTCTCTTACAATAAAAGAAAGTGATTAAATGTTCTTGATGGTAGAACCACTATTATTTAAATATATAAGGTAGAATTTTGAGTCAGTCAAAAATCTCTTCAACACTGAAATCAAACCTGAGATTGAAGGTCTTGCACCCATGTCCCACGGTTCTTGATCTTGTGTATACAGATAATACATGCTATATTGTTTACGAGATTTTAGTGAAAATTGATTAAACTTGGGAATGTTTGAAGATGAAATTATTACAATGGTTCTGTTTTATAAATTATCATTCAATAAATAAAAAGAAAACATGATTTTTTACAAATTTATTTAATATACTTCAACACAGTATTCTTAGAAGTAACAAATTTAAATAACAAATTAAGAAACAACAAATAAAAAATTAATTTTTTCACACAGATTTGTAGTAACACAATTTATCGCCAAGGTTCTGCACTTTCACATTGATTTTGGGAGTTGTAGATCGTTTTTTTTTATTGTGTGCCTTTTTTCAGATTAATAGCCAAGCATGTCCTATTTAAAAAAAAAAAAGGTAAGAATAAATATTACATAAAAGTATACAGAATAAACAGAAATTGAGTATAGTAACAATCTCAATTATTCCAGATGAACAGCAAATACAGCAGTTATGTTTAATAGATAATTGTTATGAGCATCCTATTAAAACAAGTAACAAAAAAGTAAGGAATTAGAATTCATTCCAGTTTAACCCAAAATTAATTTCAATTATTGTAAAATAATTCATTTTTTGTAATGTTACAGTTAGTAATTTATTTTACTGAACCTTTTGTACATGAATAAAACTTGCACTTGACCTTTTATTTCTATGAAAATATTTTTAAATGAGTAAATTAAATTTGAAGCAATTTTAAAATGACAAAATTCTTTAAGCTCTGATATAAAACTTTGGGCCCCAAAATAAAAAGGCCTGAACATCTCTGATAGACATTAATGTTCTTTATATCAAAGTAAATTGCCTTTATAGCACCTTGAACCGTTTATATATAGCACTTATAGCCATTTGAACCAATTATAGTTGGTTTTAATCACTTTTGAATTGTTTTATGTCTGTTTTGCAACCAATGTGTATATTGCATTTCTTAGATCTCTTCTTCATTGCTAACTGTAATTGAGAGTGCATGTTTTTTCATATGTTTTTATGTTCTTCTATCTTTACAAGAAAATATTGAATTCAAAGAAAATGTGGTATTCTGACTTTCGGTGGATTTGGACATATTGGAAGGCAAGGAATGAGATTTAAAAGTTTTTAGAAAATGTCTATCAGTCAACTCTGTAAGTTTTTAATTAAAAAAATAAATAAATAAATAAAAAAAAAATGTGGCTGCTTTGTTTCAAGAACTAATGCATGACATTTCACAAAACTTTACATTCAGTTAGAGCATTGATATAAACTGAAGCTGGTTAGTTTTTGGGGTATATCTCTTAACAGGTGGCGCTGATATGATGCATTATTCACAATTTCCATAACATCTCTAACTCAAGAACTAATGTACAGGTTATTATAAAACTTCAAATTCTGTTAGTTCCTGATTTAAAAAGTGCTTCAATTCATATATAGGGAACAATTTTTTACTACCATTTGAAAAATATATAGACATCAACTTCTTTTGTATCATGCAATAAATCAACAGTTATATTGAGAATTTTGGAGAATAATAAAATATTTTTTTCTTTCAAATAGAGCATTTTCCAATGTTCCCTTACTAATTTTCTGCTTAATGCCATAAATAAATATTTTTGTTTATTGAAAAACTTTTTTTTTCGCAAGTGATGGAAATATTTTACATATACACACATATTGCCATAATTAACACTACAACAGTACAAAGAATAGATTTATATAATACATTCCATCTTGCAGACTTTTTAATAATATTGTTGCAGACACTTGAAGATAGTTCTGTCCCTGCACTCTCAACTAAATTTGTATGTTTTACAAGATCTCTTAACTAGATTCACACTCTTTTCAAGATTGACTAAATTGGCACTTTTTCTGAGATATCTTGAATAAATTGGTGCTCTTTTTGAGATATCTCGACTAAATTTGCTCTTTTTCTCAAGATTTCGACTAAATTCGCATTTTTTTCCCCAGGATCAGGACTAAATTCACACTTTTTTCTCCAGGATCTGGACTCAATTTGCACGTTTTCCTGAAATCTCGACAAAATTTGCACTTTTTCTCGAGATCTCAACTAATTTTGCATGTTTTCTGGAGATCTGAATTAATTCGCATGTTTTCCCAAGATCACGACTAAAGTTGCATTTTTTATTGAGATCTCGACTAAATAATGCATTTTTTCCTCATCTCAACTAAATAATGCATTTTCTCGAGACCGTGGCTAAATTTGCACTCCCTCCCAGGATCTTAACTAAATTTGCACCCTGCCTCCTGAAATCTTGACTAAATTCTCACTTTTTCCGAAGATGTCAACTAAAGTCACACTTTTTCCGATTATTTAATGATATTCATATCACCCCCTCCCTCTCCGCAGAATCATAATTCCCATTTTTCTACCATGATTCTATGTTGAAATCTGCATTTTGTAAGTATGATGAAATTAGCATTTTTTACCAAGACTCTTTGATGAAACTTCATTTTTTTAATGCGATTGTTCTATTTAAGAGATTTGCAATTTCTTTCTGTGATATTTTGGCAGAATGTGCATTTTTACCATGACCCTTTGACAAAATTTATTTCTTCTGCAACTAACTGACTTTTTTATACGTACTCATTAGTTAAAATTCACGATAGTTTATCGTGACTGATTGCCAAAATTCTCAATAGTTTTGCACAACTGATTGGCTCACTTTGCAGAAAAAAATATGTAGAAGAATTTACAGGGGGAAATACAGTACAGAATTTTAATATGTAGGTCTTTCCTTTTCTGTATGTAAATCACACAATTCTGCACACGATTTCAAACCCTACACCTCAAAGACAACCCATCTCCCAAGAAACTTTTAAAATGGCACCATAAGCAGCCAATTTATTTATTTTATGTGCTTGGCGGCTCTTTTAAACCCTTTTAATGGACACAATGGTTTTTTTTAACATTTCCATGGCAGCCTGTGGAAATTCAATTGATCTTTGAAAATTATAGCAAATATTTTTGGTATACAAAGAACAAGCATACCCTCCCCCCATTTTTTAATAGCCCTTTTTGAAAAAATGTACTTTTGCTTTAAATTAGTGGTTCCTCTTCGAAAAATTCCACCTGGTGCCCCCCCCCCTTTTTTTTCTTTCTAGAATTTAGAGTATTTCAGGTATGACAAAAAATCATCTTTGCTAGTAAAATGGTATTATCGTAGTGAGCATTAAAAATCATTCAAAATACAATTTAACTGCAATAGTTAGCAGATCTGTAGTGGTATTTGTAATTGATTTTAATTTTTGAGAAATTAAAAACAATACATGCCTTTCTAAAAAACATTATACGGTAGAGTATCTAATTTGCCGGCATGTAATTCACAGTCAATTTTTTAAAGTTAACAAAAACGTATTTAGATTAATAATATTGTACACTGTGTCACCCTCTTAGTGGTGAGTATTGATTTTTTTTTTTTTTTTTTTTTTTTTTTTTGGGGGGGGGGGGGAGAGAGAGAGAGGGCTGGAAATAAAACTTTAGATGAACAAATTGACGCTGTGATGATTTGGCGCTGTGACGAATTGGCACTACAATGATTTCAATGCAACACCTAATATTTCGAATTATAACTAACTGAATGAAAATGCCTTAAAATTAATAATTATTTGTAATAAAACAATATTAAAATTTTATATCATCATTAGAAACATTTTTCTGAATATTTTATTTTAACATATTAGGAAGTAGGTAAAAATTTGTTTGCAACATTACAGATCTACATACGAGAAAAAAAAAACATTGAATATATGAACATTATGAATTGAATATAAATGAAAAAAAAGCATGTTTTCATTATTGTCACATTCATAAAAATATACATTTTTTGAAAATGCATTAAAAGATAGAAAATTCCACTAAATTAACCAGCTAAGTTGGTTTTATATATGGCAATTTATTTTGTTGCCTAATTAAGTGTTATATGACCAAATTAGTCAAAATTTAGTTCTATGGTAGTAATACTGCTATTAGTACTTTTTTTTTTGCCATTATACCTACGGCAGCCCACTGACCACCTTAGGGACTGAATTAAACGAGGAAAAAAAAATCAGCCTAATGTGTGTATTGTCTTTGAATACATGAAGGAGAGACTGGAGCATATGTGAATAATTCACATAAACATAGCTTTTTTTATTACTGGTTAATTTCTGAAAACAAAAAATACTGAATACAGTAAATAGAACCCTTTTTTTAAACAAGGTAATTTTTTATAAAATCATCTTTATAGTTAGCTCTTCTTTTTTTTTAATAACTTTATAAATTCAATGAATTGCTCACAAGTGCCCCAACAGCAGGGTAGTTGCGAACACAAGGAAAAATATTTGATATGCTTTACATTCTGTTTTTTATTTGTTTTCATTAGGGATGCACCGAATAATCGGTATCTATTCGGTATTCGGCCTATTCAGCCATGTTACCGAATATTCAGTTAGGCCGAATACTAAACTATTCGGTTGAGCCGAATATTCGGTATGGCCGAATATCAAAGTATTCGGTTGAATCCAATACTTAATAAAACCTTTAAAAACTTTTCACTATTTCTACTTTTAACTGTCAATTTTTTACTTTATATTTAAAATAATTCGAAACAAAATCATTTTTAAATAAAATAGAATGTTTTTACATTATTTATTTGCTGTTTGTAAAGTACAACTTAAGAAAATTAACCATGAGAAGGATTAAAATGGTGATTTATTAGGATTCTCCTTAGGTATAAATTACGTACTCATACAAGTTTCTAAATTTTGTTTAGTAAATAATCTGTTTCTTGCTTTTCTTCAAATAAAAGTCCTTTAAAAGAAAAGAAAAAAAAAAAACTTTTGAGATTAGTAATAGCTATCAAGGCAGACAAATTTTGTTCATGAAACCATAATCATAATCAACTTATTGAGTCATAAGTACATTGTATTTCATCTCACTCTAGGTCCAAACTTGTGTGTTCATTTATTACATTAACAATAAATAACATATTTTCAACTCACATGCTTTGATTTCTGTAAAATATGATATGATGGGAAGGGTGGAAAATACCACTATTCATAAGAAAAGAACTATGAGCCAAACATACCTTTATTCAGAATTAAGTTGAAAGTATTTGTACTTTATATTGAAAAAAATCTGCCTTGAATTATTTTAAAAGGACAATTATCAGAGTGTTAAATTTTTCTTCGGCCATTTTTTCATTATTTGATTTTAAAATGTTTGTTTTGATTCGTAGAAAATTTTATTAATTAAAGTTTCATAACTGCGCTTCTTAAATAACTCAAGCCAGATTTTTTTCAATACTAAATGCTCTTATAAAAAGCTCGTTTATCAAAATGTAAGTTTCTTTTATTAAATATTATGTAAAACTGTTTTAAAAAGTAACATTTTAATATTTTGAAATTAAAAAAGTATTTGGAAAGCCGAATATTTGGTATTCGGTTCACCTGTCGGCCGAATATTCGGCATTCGGCCAAAATCACTATTCGGTGCATCCCTAGTTTTCATGATCATTAGTTACACTAAGTGTTAAATTTACTATAAACAAAAAAAGTGCCCTTTTCAGAACAGTAGCACCCTGCCCTTTTTTAAAAATGGGGGAAACTCTGTATATGACATATTTAAAAATATAAAAACTAAACCTTATTACTTACCCATCATACGTAGTATAGGGTAAGTCTTGCAATCGTTTTGAAAATCGAAAAATTTTTTTTGACGGATTTCACGTTTTAGATAGTGGAGATTCCGAAAAACATATTTTTAGAAAAAAAAATTTGCCGTCCGTCTGTCTGTCTGTCCGTCTGTCTGTAAACGCTCTATCTCCCGAACAAATTGAGATAGAGACTTGAAATTTTGTATGTAGTTAGTATGTAAGAATGGGACGAACCCTATTTAATATCAGCAACCTCGATTATCCGGAACTATTTTTTTCGGACTCTCAAAAAATTCGTTCTGATGAAAGGTATATAAAAATTTTCTAATTTTTTTGTTCTAAGAAATGGACGTAAAAGGCAATAAAATAACACACATTTTGCATATAGAACGAAGTCGATCGGATTATTACTTGCCGAGATATTTTTAATCTTGTTTTCCCACATTCTTCAATTTTTCATGACCCTGTATTTCATTCAAATTTCAATTCAGAGGTATATTTTAATTGGAAATGAGACGCTTAATCCGACGCATTTTATTGTTAGTTAATAGAATTATTATTTTTGGAGTTATAAGGATGTTTCTTTTACGCAGTTCGGTACTACTTGAGTAGTTTGGCGTTTTATATAATTTGTCGAAATTGGTACATCAGCAGTTCTTTAATATAGCATTACTATGTATATTAACAATATTTAAATTTAGCTTATGAATTGCAATGCATTGTATAAATAGTTTTCACATGTTTTATTTTCATATACATATCCATGATGGGTAAGTATTACGGTGGCCCCCAACGACTAGTTTTTACTTAAGGGCTATCCATAAAAGATGTTCAATTTTTTTACCTTGTCTCTCCCCATTTGTCACACTTGTCATACCCCCCCCCCTCTACCAATTGTCATATGCCATGCTATATTACTTAAACATACTTTCAGTTCAAATACAAAGCACTATGTTATAGATCTTATTTCAAATTTTATTTTAAAACTTTAACTATGTGTTTTAATGTCATTTGTAAGCACAAATGATTCATGTACTTATTTTATACGAAACAAGATTAAGGCTTACATCAAGAAGCATAATTAATGAACAATAGTAATACACAAGGGTGGGAAAATTTTCAAAAATCTTACCAGCCAAGTATTTGTTTCATCTGCCAGCAGGATGCAAAACACATGCAATTGAAAATAGTTATGACAAAATTGCATGCAATTGCAGACAAACTTACGGTTACTACAACGCATTTTCATAATTTTTTTTTCTATAATATTAAGAAATATATACAACAGAGCAGGGGTGCAAAAATCTAGGCGCCAGAGGGTAGTCTCTCACCACTAAAATTTTAAAGTTTTTTTCGCTCAAAATTTAATAGCATTCTAGCGGGAATTTGACACGAAATATTAGACGAAGAAAAACGAAATAAATTTTGTGGTGAGAAACTGCCTGCTGGCGCCTAGATTTTTGCAACCCTGCAACAGAGGTAAACTTAGTATAAGATAGAACTTAGTACCATTTAGTAATTAAAACTTAGCTTAGTTATTTACACTGTAATAATTTGGAAAGTTAAAATATCTAGATTGAGAAAGAGTCTCTGATAATGTCTCTATTATCTACAGATTTACAAAAACAAAAAACGAACTCGCCTTGCCAGAAAATGCTTTGCCACTGGCGAGCAAAATGATTCATTTCCCCACCCTTGGTAATACAATATTCATATGTAAGAGCAAGAGTTATAAAATAAACAGTAGCAAAATAAATAATTTATAAATGAAAATTATTTTGAAATAAATTTTACTGATATTCAAATCGTTATTTCATATATAATTATCTTTTATCATTCAATGAGATAACAAAAAAAGAAGATTAAAAAATTTTATTTTGCTTTTAATACAAACAAACTTGTCAATAGAAGATGTAAAAATGAAAAATTTAGGAGTCAAGAAAAATCCAACAAAAAATTTTTAATTAAGTAAACTAGTTAATATAGCTTTTCCCCACACTTATTTCACAATGCTAACTCTTTTTGAACAATAATATTCACTTTATATAATTTACAATTAAATAAGATAAATGTTACAATTTGAAAATAGCATTAACATCCTGAGAAAAAAAAAAAAAAGTCAGTACTACAGTTAATATGTAAAAGTATATACAAAATTTAGTCGTATATAATGCTCCCCCCCTCCAAGAAAAAATAAATAAAAAAGGGATGCATTTTACAACAAAAACATGTAAACAACAACTATTTTCTAAATGGTAAAAAAAAGGAGCTAAATAAAATCCACAAAAAATTTATAATTTAGTAAGCCAGTTAACATAGCATCCCCCTCCCTTCTCCATTTCACAATGATACCCTTTTTCTGAACAATAATAATCATGTCTTTTAATTTACAAAAACATCCCACGTAATTTGCACAAAAAAATTATACCCCACCCCCCCCTCCCCAAAAAAGGAGAAAAACTTTCCTGGAATAAAAGAAAGCATTAAAAAATTGTACAAGAACTCATTATTATTACATTAATTTTACTAAAATAATATATAATAAATAAACCTGTTTTTGCATTCTTGCTTCCCTCTTTTACAAAATATTTTTTCAACACATTGAAGACATGGCTTTGGCATCTTTATCAGATGATGTCATTAGGATTTGTGACTGAAAAATACAAAATTTATAATGACAACCAAGAAAAACTTTAAATCTGTCATGAAAAGCCTCCATGCATCACTATTCCCAAATAGTGTTACCCCCCCCCCCCAATAAAATAAAGCTAATTACATAAAACAATCAGGAATTGATCCAGTAATTTTTTTTCGTTTGTTTGTTTATTCATAAGGCAAAATATTTCTAGAAACAACTGTAGGTCCACTGCGCCCCATGTTAAATTTCAATACATGATCATAAAATTGTTATTTAAAGTTTTCTTTTAAGCATATTAAATTTAATATTAACCCTTTGCGGTGCAGTGGTTTCATAGATATACCACTTAATTTTAATTCCCAAATGCCATATTGGCACCGGAAAAAATTATGGTTTATTGATTGTGTGAAATATAGCGTTTTTTTATTTACAAATAAAGTTGTTTTCAAATTCCGGTGTCAGTCATTTATTTCAACACTTAAGAAATTAATTTGTAATGAATTAATTTTGTACCCTGCAAAAGGTTAAATCAAAACAAATATCTTACCTTTAGAAGAAAAAAATTCTTATTTATCTACTAGCGGCCTTCGCCCGCTACGCTGATCGGTTTATCTAAAGAAATCTTGAAGAAATAGTTAGATAAGGTTCAGACATACATTAAAAAAAAAAAAAAAGCAAGTCGATCATTCAAAAAACGTTGGGAAATATCAAATATTTACTGTAATTTTTTAAGAAAAACAAAGTTTCGAAAAAAAAAATTAAATCGAAAAAAAAATTACACTGACATATTAATGCAAGGAAATTTTCCCAGAGAGAAAATTCGCCTTGAATACAATATTTCAAATTCTTTTAATTGCTTATAGGCGTTAATGCCAACATAGTGAAAAAAAATTCCATGATGGGAATCGAACCCGGGCCATCAGTATGGCGCACTGACGTTCTACCGACTAAACCACATGGAACGACAGCCAGCTTGAAACTTTCTCATACTTAAGTAGACTGGCGAAAACATAACGATAGCGCGTTTTAAAATCGCACAGTGACATCTATTGGATTTTATATGTACTAAAAAACGTTATGTACTAAAAAACGTGAGCAGCGCACCTAATAGTTTCTTTTGTTTCTTTTTGTTACTTTTTTGTCTGTTGTCCGATTTTGATGAAACAAAGCCTATACACTGCCCGGGAGTGTGCATTCTTCATTAGTGAAAACCGCATAAAAATCCATTCAGTAGTTACGAAGATAACCTCGAACAAACAGACAGACAGACAGACAGACAAAAAATTCAAAAAAATTTTTTTTGTGTTTCATTGGTTTTCTTTTATCGCCCTGACTCCATTTTTGTCAATTATCTTCAATGTACAGACACACCGGGTCCTACTGTTTTATTATATGTATAGATAACCTTTAATTAAAAATAAAAGAAAAGTATGATGATAAATTTTATTTTTAGGCAGACTTGTATAAAACGAAAAACTTTCTGCACACGTAATATTGAATCAAAAACTATCTGTAAATTAATGTTGGGTGTAATTCGATGCAGTTTATGAACATAATTCACGTTTTTTACGTGATTCATAGATGTAATTTGCGTTTTTGAGCGATTCATGGGTGTAATTCGCATTTTTTTACGCGATTCCTGAGCATAATTCATGTTTTTCATGAACATAATTTGCATTTGTTATGCTATTTAAGGGTGTAATTCACTATTTTTATGAGATTCATAGACGTAATTTGCATTTTTTGAGTGACGAAATTTACGTTTTTTGATTGATTTATGGATGTAATTCGTGTTTTTTATGCAATTTATGAACGTAATTCGTGTTTTTTTTACATGATTCATGGACCTAATTCGCATTTTTTGCATAATTCATGGATGTCGAATTAGTGTTTTTTTGAGCCATTCATGGGTGTGATTTGGGTTTTTTGAGTGATTCATGGATGTAATTCGTGTTTTTTATGTGATTCATGCAAGAAATTTGCATCTTTTACTCAGCTTTCGGGCGACATTCAAGTTTTCCCGCGCAGTATTTTGCCAAAATGTTGGTTCTTTTTACACGATACTTGGCTGAAATGCATGTTTTTTACGCGATTCTTTGTCAAAATGCATATTTTTATGCAATTCTTTATTGAAATTCGTGATTTTTTCAAGGTGTTTTGATGACACCTTGAAAAAATCACGCAATTTATTCGCGTTAGCAATAAATAATTCTTTCTTAAATTTTTTTACAAACTCCATAAAATTTTCTGTGCAGTCTCTATTATACAACTCTGCTTTTAGAAGCTCAAAACAAACAATCAGGATAAAATGGATCACTATGAGCTAACAATGTATTTCGAAGGCTATAAGTAATCAATTCAGAGCTCAAATCAATTAAATTTCTAAAATCAAAATCTATTGTTTGACAGCTAATTTCAGCAGGCTGAGATACAATACAAAAACTATATGCTCTAATATAGGGGTGCACAACCTTTTGAAGAGAAGGGCCACTTTCAAATATATCTGGGTGGTCGAGGACCACATCAATAAAAAGGAGAGAATTCGAGTTAGAGGAGGTGATCTGTAGCCTACAATCTGATAAAAAAAATATGTGGTTTCAGAGGAGAGTGTATGTGTGTGATTGGGGGGGCAGTGTTCTCGCTGTCGCTCGCCAATGCGCCAAGTTGCGACTAAATTCTTCATTTGGAGAGTAAACAAGCAATTAGATTCGCCAAATTGCTAGTGCTCAATTTTTTCTTTTTCTGTTTTTCTTTTTCGTTTTTCATACATATGCATATATATATTTAATGTATACATATTTTTTATATTTGTAGCGGATAGTTGAAATTAGATTAATAACAATCGCTATCACAGTTGTAGAAACTTAGGTTATTTTAGAACATATTGAAAAAAAAGAGGTTACATTAAAGGATTAAAGATATTTTTTGTGCTACATGGCGAATCTATTTTGCTAATACATTTTTCATTTGGCGAATGATTTTTTATTTTTAACTCACCAAATTACTAACGTTGATCAAATGTCAGCGAGAACACTGGGGGGGGGGGGTTACCCACTTAAGTTCACTTACCCAGTCAAAATACCCAATTCAGTTGTTAAGAATACATCAGCATTTTTACATTTTTATATATAACAGATATAGCAAGGATTATTTTCTAGATTTAAAGATATTCCTTGACATAATTCAGGAGACTATGTTTTGTTTTATTAAAAGTGCTAAAAAAAGAGCATAAATGGCTGGTGCCAAAAAATGTGAATTTTATGAACGAAGGAGAGAGAAGCCGATTACAAGATTTTTTTTATCTACGTTATTTTAAATTTTTCCGCGACTGATCGATAAAATTTGTGATTTTTACCTTGCCGATCGACAAAATTCGAGATTTTTACAAAGCGATCGATAAAATTCGTGATTTTTACAAAGTTGGTCAATGAAATTTGCTATTTTCCTTCGTATGATCGGCGAAATTCATGATTTTTCTGCGCATGATCGACGAGACTTGTAATTTTTCCGCACCTAATTGACAAAATTTCCAATTTCAATGCGCCTGATTGTATAGGTGTAAATTAACGGTCGCCACTCGCCACGTGGCGATTAAAGTTGTAAAAGTGGCGATTAAAAATCGGCCATCGATCGCCACCCTAGTCGCCACTCGGCGATTAAAAAATCTTATTAATTTGCTTTGTGAAATACAGATTTTTTTCATGGATACATTCATCTCTACTTTGTTTGCTTCTAATTAGTAAATTGGTTAATTCTTCAAATTAAAAATCGGCCATCGATCGCCACCCTATTCGCCACTCGGCGATTGAAAAATATTTTTAATTTGCTTTGTGAAATACAGATTTTTTCATAGATACATTCATCTCTACTTTGTTTGCTTCTAATTAGTGAATTGGTTAATTCTTTAAATTAAAAATCGGCCATCGATCGCCACCCTAGTCGCCACTCGGCGATTAAAAAATCTTATTAATTTGCCTTGTGAAATACAGCTTTTTTCATGAATATATGCACCTCTTCTTTGTTTGTATCTAATTAGTGAATTGGTTAATTCTTTCTTTCTGTCGGATGCAAGCATATTTAGCAACTTTGTTGTATTTTCTATATTTTGGCTTTTTACTATGAACTCTTTATTTGGATTATGTTTTCAAGACATACTTTTTTTCCTACATAATATAGTCATCAATTTTAATTCCACATGCATTTCAAATAAATTATACCATTTTTACCTCTGGATGCAAGGAGATTTTAAGGACATTGCTGTATCTTAAATCTTTCACTTTTGCCATATGCTCATTAATTGTACCAGTAATAGTTAGCTGGTATAATTTTTTTTTTAAATTTATGATTAAAGTTTATGTAGGTGTCAAGAAAGATTGAAACATTATAGCCAACTACTTTAAAAATATAGGACAAAATTAGCACTCGCCACTTAGGCGAGTAATACTGCAAATTTAGCATCTGACTTTACTGCTACCAAGCAGACTTCCTCCAACTCACCAACACATTGGCACTCTCTGATTTTGCCTTAATAAGACATCTGGAGTTTTGAAATCTCAGCTAAAGCAAAGAATATTTATATTTATTTGTACACTCGCCAAATTTAATCATTACTACCAATTTTAAGTAAGAATAAAATATCCAAGAAAGATATGAAATTATTTTTAAATTTAAAATTTAAAAATACAATTTCCTTGTTTGTTTTATACAATGTATTAATATATATTTAAATATAGTTTATCACTTATAATTTTATCTGCAGTATTAATCACCAATTCATATTTTTCCATTCAGTGGAATGACAGTTTTATTTTTAACCAAATATGTGTAACTTTGTAACTTACTAGCCACTAAATAAATAATAGCCATTTTGACCTATTTTTAAAAAGTGGCTACTAACTTTTAAAAAGTGGCCACTAATGAAACTGGATCTACCGGCCACTGGCTACTAATCAAATTTCCCAGTTTTCACCTATACCTGATTGAAGAAATTCACGTTTTTCTGAAGACGATCTACGAAACTCTCGTTTTTACGAAGCCGATCAATAAAATTCGCGATTTTTACAAAGTCGATTGATAAAATTCACTATTTTCTTTCGCACAATCGACAAAATTCACAATATTTCAGCACTTGATAGACGAAATTCACAATTTTTACAAAGCCAATCAATGAAATTCACGATTTTCAACGCCTGATCTACGAAATTTGCATACGAAAAGGCAATAGTCAAAATTGACGATGTTCATGAAGCCGATCGACAAAATTCACAATTTTTACAAAGTCAATAGACGCAGTTCGCGATTTTTTAAAAGTTGATAGACGAAATTCGCGATTTTTGCAAAACTGATAGACAAAATTCACAATTTTCTTTTGCATGATCGACGAAATTGGCAATTCATCCAAACTTGATTGACGATATACGCGATTTTGATGCGACTGAATAACAAAATTCGCAATTTTTCTGCATCTAATCGACGAAATTCGCGATTTTCCGATTCAGATCGGCAAAATTCGCGATTTTTTCGAAGCTAATCGACAAAATTTGGGATTTTTAAGAAGGCGTTCAATCAAATTTGCGATTTTTACAAAGCGTATTGGCAAAATTTGTGATCTTTGCAAAGCCAATCGACAAAAATCACGAAATTACTCCGATTCTCGATTTTATTCGAGTCTGATCGACGTAGTAGCAATTTTTCCACGTGTGACCAACAAAATTTGCAATATTCCCATCTTCGACCAAAGAAATTTGCTATTTTTCAAAATGCAATCAATAAAACTCGCAATTGTTCGATCTTTGAACGACGAAATGTGTGCTTTTTTTGCTGTAAATTGACAAAATACACATTTTTCTTCGACCGAGTATCAATTTTCGTGATTTTTGTATTAACATTGACAAAATCTGCATTTTTTATGCGGCCAAATAAAACTCGCGATTTTTTTCTCTTGATAAACTGACAAAAAACACGATTTTTCTACCTGATCAACGAAATTTGCAATATTTCCACGCGTCATCACTTAATTCGAGATTTTTGATTTTCCCGTGTCTTATCAGCGAAACTTGTTTTTTTTTTTTTTGTCTCTGATCGACAAAGTTTAAACCGACCAATAAACAGAGAAAATATGCTATTTTTCCGTCCGATGATAATTTGCAAGGAACCACAACATTTATGATTTTTTTTCTTGCTTGATCAACAAAATGTGTGTTTTCGCATCCATCAGACAAATTCCGTGATTTTTCCATACCTGGTTGAAAAAACTCACAATTTTTTCGTGCCCAATCGGGAAAATTTGCTCCTTTTTTTCTCGAGTCTCATGAGCAAAATTCGCGATTTTTCCCCTATCTGATGAGCAAAACTGACAATTTTTCTGATCTTCATCGATAAAATTTAACTATTTCCGCATTTGATCAATGGAATTCATGATTTTTCCGTGCCGATAAACGAAATTTGTGGTTCTTAAATGACGAAATTTTATATTTTCCTGCAGTAAATTGACAAAATTTAGGAATTTTTTTGTGTGACATATGTACAAAAATTGCGATTTCCATTTATCAAAGTACTTCCAGATTATCCGTCTGAAACCACCCACATGGTTTGGACACTATCATGTTTGTCTGCTTTTGTACTTTTCGTAAAACTAATCCACGCCTTCAAAATAAAGCAAACCGTTTATTCACATCCTAAAAGAAACCTATATCTCTGCTACATCTCGGATTTTCATATTTATTTATTTAATATTATTGTTATTATAGACGCGATTAAAGTTTCTGGCTCCTTACCCTACAAACATTTTTGATATAGTCTTCTCATAAGAAAATGCATAACTTGAAATTTAATACACGTAACTCCATATCTGTAGGGGTCTTTTGTTTGACGCTGTACGATTCATTTGCATTGTGTGAAGACGTTCGTGTATACTAACGCTATATGATAATATTGCCACATGTTTTTAGTCATGTAAATATTGGCGCCCTTCATTTAGTGCCAAGAGCCAAGATGCGCCCCTGGTTAGTGAAAGGTTGGACAGGCCTGGTATACATGTATCTATACATAGTGTTGATTCTAGAAAAAAAGGGCTGTAGGGCGGGAGTTTTTCAAATAGCGAATACTATTCTAAAAAAAAGTGATACATTTTTTTAAAAAATGCAGATTAAAGAAGGGTACATTTTATTAAAAAATGGAAGCATGATTCTAAAAACGGGTACATTTTTTTCAAAAAGGAATATTATTTTTTAAAAAAGGTGCATTTTTTTTTTTCAAAATGAGTACACATGTATGTTGTTCAAGCAAAAATATTTAGAACTGGTTTGTTTATAGTCCACTGAAATTTGAGATATTTTGCAGAATCAATTGAATTGCCATGTGGCTCATAAGAAGAGTTAAAAAGGACTGCTGGGTACATCAGGATTTTTAAAAGCATTTAACCCCGGTGCATAGAAGAAATAAAAAGTTTTAAAACCATGCTATAATGGCTTAGAGTCAACACTAATATACAACAGTAACAGAAAAGTACCACATGTTCTAATAGAGGGAAGGTGGAGGAAGAACGACAAATATATGTTTTGATTAAAACACAAGCATTTTAGTCGGTTTAAAACTATATCTTGTTTATTTAATAAATATCACTAGATTAAAATAAGTAGTTTCAATCTACAGTTAAAATATTTAAACAAAAGTTTGAACATTCTCTCAGAAAGAAATTACACAATATCAATATATTTTTTATAAACACAGTTGCCAAAATTCTAACTAATCCTTCCCATACAGTTCGAATACTTTTTGGGAAAATTGGAGGAGATGAGAGATAAGAAGGCACAACAATAGCTGTAATCATCTTACAATTTTCTATAGAAATGGAAGGAATAAGTTCAGTATAACATTACAAAAACCTACATATTTCAGTCTAATGTCATTTTATAAACCCCTATACACCATCCCTGAGAATTATGACTTTTATTTTATGACAAACATATGGTTATTTATAATGTTAAATTATCACGAGATATGAGAATAAAAACTACCTTCTATTTTCCACAATTTTTAAAAGATTTCATTGGAATTTCAAGAAAAATGAAAAATATTTAAAGGAAAAAAAACCCGATTTGAATGTCATATTTATAAATGTGAAATAACTAACTGTACATTGGTTAATAGCATTAATTTAAAATTATGAACATTTTCACATGAAATAGTTCTGTGTGTTGCCTTCTATCGTAATTACAAATTAAACTCATATCTTTATGCATGTGCATGAATTGTATGTACATTCATAAATGAAAGCAATTGCATGGCTCTACCTTTTTAAAGCAAAAACTTACGAAACAAAACTGTTAATAAAAAATACTTTATTGAAAAATATACTTCGTGGAAATTTTATTTACAGCATAAATCGCTATATTAAAAGTTAATGTTTTTTCTTATACCATATGCACGAATGAGACCGTAAAAGTACATTGTAATGATCTTTTGCAAAAGAAATATTTTTGAAAATTTGATATTCTAAGAATTTTTAGTGACTTATAACTACAGATAATAATAATAAATAAACAAAAATATTTTACATACCTGCATTTCAATTGAATAGCCGTTTTCACTTGCGTCCATGTGAGGCCTCAATTCATCACAAAGGTCTTTTACCGCTTCCTTCGTTAATTTAAAATTCAAAATGAATTTGCTGGAGTCGAAACTAAACGGGTCTTGTCGATCAATCAATCTCCAACGACGATTAATGTTGGCTAAACGAAGTCTTCTTCTCCTGATACGACGCAGCGCGATAATGTCCGCCATTATTATTTACTACTCGTAACAGTGTTCGACACCTTTTTACCGTCCGCCAATAGTAGTCACGTGACACGAAAGATCTACGATCGAAAAACGTTCCGCAAGTTTGATTTGAATAGCGTTTTTAGCGGCGAGCCGTAATTCTGCGGAAGAGAAGAAGTTACGATAGATAAGCGTTTGACAAGAATACCCGCGTAAGACGACCACTTTGTTCTCCATTAAAAGTATTCTACGCATTCCATCATGTTATTTTTACTCTTAATTTAATTTACTTCTTCAATCATTATCCAAATCGGAAGATTCCGACCAGAGAAATTAAGAACTTTTTGCAATAATATAATGGTAGCATTTCATACTTCATTATTTCAAAATTTAATAATGAAAAAGCATGCTTTTTTTCATTAATTTCGTTTCTGAGTTCATAAATATGACAATAAAAAAGTGAATTCAAACTGTAAATAACGCCGCAATTTTACCTAGTATGATGTCTTAAGACATACAAAACTATCACGTCATTATCTACAATGATGTCCAGGGGGCCCAGAGAGGGGTTTGGTGACGCAAGATGCGTTTTACAATTTTCTTTTGGGGGGGAATTTGAGAAAAAGTATAATGGGGGGGGATTTTTAAATTCTTAGTACTTCCTTTTTTCTTACTGTTAAAAAAGTCTTAATTTTTTTAATATCACTTTTAAATTTTTTCAACATTGGATTTTCAGAAATGTTCCTGTGTTTTCTTTCTTTAAATTCTAGATAAAGGCAATAAGAACTCATTACGCTATGCTCAACTCGCTATCTTTTGAGTGAGCAGTAGATTATTAGTAGAATATATTTTACAATTGATATTTTGTTTAGGGGGGGGGTGTCAATGTTAAAGTATGAAGATTTTTTTTTTGGGGGGGGGAGGGATTTGCGTCATTGGGTTTGGGGGAAAGGGTTTGGTTTGGTTTATTTTTGTCGGCCGATTATCTACACTAGGGATATAGGCCCAGGGGGGAGGTGCCCTTCGCGGGGGTCTTTCTAAGGGAACCTAACCCGTATTTACGCAAAGTTCGAAGAAAACCACGAAAACTCCGAACGATTAGGCCGACAGCCGCGATTGGGTTCGAACCCAGCACCTGCCGTCTACCAGTTAAGAGGTACGAACCTCTCCGCCGCTGGTGGGGCTTGGGGGAAAGGGATGGTCACCACTGATGATGTCATAAGAATATAGCGTTATCTCAGAAACTAATGCACGGATTTTCAGCTAACTTCAGATGCAGTTAGGAGTTCACGTAAAGTTGGGAATGATTAGATTTTTGGTGTATGTCACATAACCGGTGGCGCTGTTATACTGCACTTTTCAGGAGAGTATTTACATATATAAGATAGAAGAAAATTTTTGGAGTGCCACAACCGACTAATTTTTCTATAAATTTACCAAAACAATAGCATATTAAAACCAGATGATAATTTTATGCGATAATTTAAACCAGACAATAATTTAATTAAATAATAATAATATTTTCAACAAACAAAATAAAACGTTCTGTTATGACGTCATCGAAAGACTTATTCGAAGGTATTTGTCCGTAAAAAAAATGGCTAGGCAGCAGATTTTCACACCCTGCATAAAAAAACGGGCTTTGCCCGTAAAAACATATTAGTACTCCGAATTTATGTTTCCGCAACGTAAATTTACGGAAGTGTACCGTTAAGCTTCAAAAACGGACAACTACCGTAAAATATTACGGTAAATGCCCGTTAATTTACATTTATTTTTTACAGTGTAGAGAGTATAGTAATTTTATTGTTCTCCTAATTGACTCTATTTTCCTTAAAGGAACGGATTTTTGAAATGCTTAGGAATTGCTAATGATTTCACAGCTTTTTTCGTTAATGTAATTTTTCTCATTTCTAAAACATTTAATGGAAATCAATTAATGCGACAATATAATTCATTAGATTGTCACATTTATTTATAACTATCGCAATTATTGCTTGTAAAAACGTCGTATAATGTCATAAACTTTGTAAAAAAAATGAATTAAAAACAACCTTAATGATTTAGTTATAAAAACGAATATATGTTGATAAATATACTGATGCGATGCTTTAAAGCAATTTTAGTTAATATTTTTTTATTAATTAAGATTTATCTATAAAGTATATCTAAGAGTGTATTACTAAAAAATAATTATATGAAGTACAATGTGCTATGACATTTATAATTTCCATGTACAGTAGTGGAAAAAAAGTAAACATTTTGTGCTATCTTCTTCAACAAGTATCATAGAAAAAAGTTACTGATACCAAACTTTTGGAAATAAAGTGTACTTTTAAACAATGTATATAAAATGTGCTTAAGGGACCTTCTAAATATTAAAACGAAGCCTAATTTAGTTTTTTCAATAGCAGTACCCAATTTTAACCGTGTAATTGAACTCTACACCCTTCATTTAGCCTAACAATATTTTTTATGCAATTCGTACAATACGTTTCTGAGAAATTAATTATTTTAAAACGATCATATTTTAGGGGCTCTTTCCAAATCAAAGTTTGGTACTCCATCTTTGACCAAGAGAGACCTTTTCATCGTTACGACATCTTAGTCACCATTCAATTAGTCATTAAAAACTGCCATATTACAGGAATGCATAAGAAATTTTGACATATCTAGTCACTTTAACATATCTAATCTAACATATCTATCGTAACTGGTCCCTTAAATCATAATTTTGCCATTTTTTAAGCATAACATGAAAATTACTTAGAATAAAAAATTGAACTTTTGGATTTCCATAAAATAGGACATGTAATGCTTTAAAAACGCATGACAGATTTAAATTTCATTTTCAGCGAATTATACCATTAAATGGAATCATACTTGAATACTCTTATCCAACTCTGTATTTTACAAAACTTTTTTTATTTACACACTACTAATTGGCTGTTATTTAATTGTAAGCTGTAATTTAATTAAGACTTATACACGTTTAAATCTACTAAGATCATTCTTCTCGAGATTATCATGCATAGAAGTCCTTGTATCCAGTTCATTGCGTGGCCTTGTATATTGCTTTATCTTTATTATACTAAGGTATCTTAGTGTACTAAATGTAGTTCAACACGAAAATGCATAATTAAAAAAAGAACTTTTAAGCTATTTACATTTATACTCAATAACGCTTAGAAATTCTTTTGTATAATTCTGTATATTAATTATAACATTTATACATATAACGTTACATGCGAAAATTTAGTTAAAAGCTCATATCAAAACAAAACACTACTTCGGATATCGCATGTGAAACCTTTTGAGTGTCCCTGTAAATACTATGTGTTTCCTGTTACATAGAAAGTAACTTGTAGTTTCTCTCATCAACGTATATCAATTTAATAAAATGTTAATAATTCAATATAATTAAAACACTCCTCAAACAATGATTCCTCGTATACTATTATCTGTGCAATGGAATACTTTTGTGTTGCGCTGTAATTTAAGCACAAATATCCTTTGCATCGCATATTGTACAGAATATATATTTTAATGTACTTCATAAATGAATATCAATTTCAAAATGTACAAAAATTGTAGCATTTTTAATTGCATTTGAAAGTATTCCTCCCATTGGCGTTATGTAACGGAATATGTTTGACTGCCCATATAAATAAACTATGTATCCGATGCTCATAAAATTTTGTAATGACACGACAAAGTTATGCAACAATTATATATTTTAAATATCAAACCATTTGGTTGGGTACTTTTTTCATAGTTATGTGCGGACAGATAGATAGGCGGACAGACAGACATAAGAACAGACCAGACGTGACTATAAGTTCAATGTATTTATGTAGTTACGAACGCACTTAATAATACGTAGAAGGCTTCAGAAATTTGATGAGTTAAATTGATCCCGTTTTTATGCAACGATATTCTAAAATTTTATGAACTGCATATCATTATACTTTTTTAGACAATAAAGTGCGTTTCTTCAGGAGGGCTCTGCTCCCTTAACCCCCTGTTGATTCATTAAATTTACATTCGTAATTTCCTTTTGAATGTGCGACGGTATTGATTTTTTTTACTTTACGTAGTAACCACAAAAAATGTATTTCATATGTAAGTAATCTATAGAAAAGTCATTTTTCTCAAGATTTCTCTTTTATTACGTTTCTATAATATGTAGATCTAAGATTTTAATATAAATCCAAATCTTTTTGGTAACTTTTTCATTAAAATCATCCAATAAAGACACTTATTTTCCGCTAATCTTGACGTCATTTTAACATCGATATCTATGCGATGAAATTAATGGCATTGATATCTATCTGGGACATATTATTGATATTTACTACCCAATCACTCGCTTAACAACAAGTTTATTATTATTATTATTTTAAATAGTAAAAATAAATCTTTATTTTAACTCCCATACGAGAAATTTTAAGATTTTTATAATAAATTTCTTTAAATAAATAAGAATTAATATCTTAATCCAAGAGACCATTTAATTTAAGTGCCAAAGTGTATTAGTTTTATTTTCGGTGTATGGTGATGTCATAATCGCTTGTTTCCGTGATCTAAAATCAATCTTCTTTTACCCTTTATTATTAAAAGATACTTGAAAATTTTCGTTTTCTTTTCAATGCGAAGTTATATTAATTTTCTTTTAATTTATAATTTTTTTTCCTTTTTCCTTATTTACATGAAAATTCAATCATTACACAGACGTATTATGCACGCTTTTAATATTCTGAGGGTAAAGGTTTGCTAGGCAACTATAAAAAATAAAAGAAAACTGGAATAAATACACTTGAAATAAGTAGATCTCTAAAACAAATAGTTTTATATTATTGGAAACCACTTATAAAAATTATTTAAAAATTACAGTAATAATTTAGAAAATCTGACAAACGCATAGACAAATTTTCAAAATAATTTGAATAATTTCAGCCCCGTATACAGAAATTTCGGTAAACATTTTTCATTTAATTCCATTAAGCAAGTGAGCCATTTTCTTTCAACAAATGAAAATTTAAAAACGTCTGAACTACCATAGAAAGACATTAAGATGCAAAACTAAATGTCTTGTATTTTCCAAACAAATTAATCAAATATAACAAAAAATATATATCCAGCTAAACCCAGGTACCTAAAGAACATACCCATTAAATTTCAAGTTAATCGGGTGCTTTTTTTTCAGTAGTTATCGCGGTACAGACAGACAGACAGACAGATGGACAGAAAAACAGAAACCGAAAAATTTTGAGTCTCCAAAGTAAGCCTTCACTGACGTTTCGGCAATATAAGAAAGCTAATTTCACAATGGATATAATGTAGATAATTCATGAGAAATTTAATATAGAATAAATCCAAATTAAGTGATTGTAGTGACGAATCGTCACAACATTGCTAAATTAAATATGTACATATAAAGAATGATTAAGCACAACTAAAGCGAAAATACATAAATATTCGTATAAAAAAAAAAAATGAATCATTGATTAAAGTAAAGTTTTAAATTTATTTTATTCACTAATATTCATTTTAAGTTCGTTTCATTCTTTCGAGTTGTAATAATAACTTTAAGTTTCAGGAATAGATGAAGGCTATTTTTTGTAATTAAAGCTATAAACTTTATGACTCTATAAAGTTCGGTAAGAACGAACGGTTAACAATGAACACCCAAGTAGAAATTCAATTGCTCGCCATAAAAATGTCAGATAATGACAACAGAGTAATAGCAAGGTTGTAAAAAAAACCCAGACTGTCGCCAATCTTGACATTACGTGCAGAAGCCAACAATAAGAGAATTTACAGCCGAGAAACGCCCACAAGAGGGAGAATTGGATAGGAGTCCGATGATTTTCTGCAACACGTGAGAAGAAAAAAAAGAGTTTTTTTTTAGTGGCCGAAAGGGATAAACCCCTACTGGTCATCCGGCCAATAAGAAGTGCGATGCAATGATCAAAGCGATAGCAGAAGACCAATGAAAGAAAAAAAAAGGTTTTGGGGAGGAAACAAACAAACAAAAAAAAGATATGGAGTTCTCTCCGAGAAAAGAATCTAAAAATTAATACAGTTCTTGGTCCCAGCTATGTAGGTAGAAAAATAGAAAAGTTTTTTTAGCGAAAATCATCTACGGAACGGGGAAGCCCATGATTTGACAAGCATCCAAGTTTCTTTGACATATGATCGAATTTGCGAAAAGAAAAGTGAATGTCTGAAAATTACTGGAAATTCCAACATCAACATAATGAATTTCAGGCAATTCCAGATGGCAGTGCGTGACGATATGGCAGACTATTATTTTTTTATGAACAGTTATGCTCAACATAGTGAATAATGTGCATCATTCTCATAGACTATTCTTTTTATGAATATTTGCTCAACTTAGTAAATTTCACGTGTCTCCAAAGGTGCGAGATGACAGTGCAGACTATATTTTTATACGAACAGTTACGCTCAACATAGCGAACAATGTGCAACTATTTTATATGAACATTTGCTCAGTTAGTAAATTTCCACGTGTCTCCAAAGGTGCGAAAAAATAGTGCAGACTATATTTTTGATGAACAGTTGTGTGCCTCCTAAGGAATTACATGATGTCCCAAAAGACGCGGTGTGAATGAGAGCCATTGGATCAGTTGCTATGGATTACTACATTGAATGGATGACAAGGCTTCATATAAAATGGTGAGCAATTTAATCCTACTCTGTGGTGTTATTACATTTCAAAATTACCTTTTTGCTCATTATATAAATATAAATAAAGAAAAAAATTCTTTAATATTAAAATCAATTTTTTTAATTTAAAATTTAGATTTAAAAAAAAAAAGAGAATTATAAGGAGATCCTAGGCTATGCCTTTCGTTAGTTGTGCTATGAGTCTTTTGTGTTTTCGTATAAGTTTATAAAAATATATATATAAAAAAAAATGAAAGAAAGTAAACATGATCAAAATAATTGATAAATTAAAATAATATTATTTATAGTGCTTGTACTTACAAATTGATAATTTAGGATGATACGATGTCCAGATGTTTCTCTATGAAAATATATGCTTAAGTAATAATTATTTTATTGTGTCATGATACATATAATTGTTGTTTGAAATAAATATTTGTGTATGTATATATATGTATTCTTGTTTTCTTTCATGTTTTCTCTTCCTAAATTCTTTTAGATAAATTACTTGTTTCAAAATCTCAAATATTAAATTTAATTTATTTTTATGTTAATCATTTTGACACTCTCCGTATCTCTTAAAATTCCTATTTTGCAAATTTAAACGTTCAAAAAGTTCGAGTCTGAGCTTTTGCGGTTTTCATTTATTTAAATTACTAGAAGACAGCCCGTCAAAATGACGTGTTTGCATTTTTAAAAGGATGATAAAAAAATTACAACTATGGTCAATCAGCCACTGTAGGCTTAAACAATTTTTAAAAAATACAGCGATTAAACACGCGGAAAAAAATCTTTATAAAAAAAGGAAATTTTAACAGAAATTTGCATTTAAAACTATAACAAAACTGTCTGGTGGGGGGGGGGGTTGTAATGAACAAATCGTAAATACATAAATTTTAAAAGAATAAAGTAACGCAAAAAATCAATTATAAAAGATTATATTGTGAAACTACAGCCAAAAAATATATAAAAATACTGAGAGAAAATAATAAAAATAGCTAAAATGTATAAAAAAATTTCCTATTTTGGACTACTTTTTAGCTAATACTTAACAAAAACACTCTATAAGATCGGAAACAAATGAAAACAACAAAGAGTAAACAGCGCGTGTTCGTGAGACACACGTGCTGCGCGCGCGAGCTCAGGGATTTTTGCTTCCGAGTACTAAATCCGCTGTAATATTCACTCCATGTAACTGTCTCCTGAACACGCGCGCTCAGCGCGCATAGCTCCCGAACGCACCCAATCATTCCTGAGTCGTGATGTTACAATGGAGTCATTCTAAAGATTCATTCACGGAATTTGTCATTCTTAAATGGCAACAGTATTAACTTGTTTACATTGTTTGTTCTTTTTCGTAATTGCTGGTTGTTTTATTTAGAACTTAAACATTATAATTAAATAGTTTTTGTAGGTTTTAAAGAAAATGCGTAATGAATAAATCTTTTGCATGTATATTTTCATAGGTTGAACAATTAGAATATTTGTGAACGGCTCGGAATAGTTAAGCCTAACGTGGACGCAGTTGCAATAAGTTTCTTTTTCTCGTGGATGGGTTGACCCCGGAATCGTCGTACACGGAGGAGTTTTATATATATAATTGATAGATTTAAAGTAAACATTTTTTTTGATAATATCCAATACAATCTTTCACAACGCGGATTGGGATATTATCTTCTTAATATTATTTCTTTAGTACTAACCACTATCTTTCGCGTACCTTGTAATGTGGTGAAATTTTCATCACCACATTATTAAAATTTAATGGTGCTAACACCAGGTGTTTAATTTGCATTTAGGATTAAAAATTTATTTTTTTCTGCATTCAATTATACATAAAAATATATTTTCAGTATTATAAAATTTTCTCCTTAATTACCTATTTTCTGTTTCTCTTCTTTTACTAACAAAACATCACTTACCTATATTGTGTAAAACAAAATTGATAGTTTATGCATATCTAGAAAATTGATAATAATGAACAAAATTAATAAATATATGTATGAAATGAATACATACAGAAGAGAAAGGGTTTAGCTCACAGCACATTATTTAAAAAGCCTTCGTTACTAAAGATTTGTTTATATATATATATCTGTACTTTGAAAATTTATTTTGTGATTATTTTTTGTGTGTATAGAAAATAGTTAGGGGGATTTTGAAATTGCTATGAAATATTTTTTTTTGCTCTTTTCCCTTTATGTCAGTATAATTTCAATACATAGAAAAAAAATAAAGAAAAACAATTAAACATCAATCTATTGGAGATTTTCAAAACAGATAAAGAAATATGACAGGAAGAAAGGGAAGACAGGCTTCTCCCGAAAGGGAATCATTCACTATTGGAGTGGATACGCTGATAAATTCATTACAAAATTTTGAGGATAAACCGGATCAAAACATAACACATTTTTTTGAAGAATTTGAGGAGTTAGCTGTAGCGGCACAATTTCCCGACGACATAAAATTGGTGTTGGCGAAATCAAAATTCAAAGGGCAAGCGAGAGAAGTTATGAGAAACACAAATGAATTGCATAAAGCACAAGACTATAAAACGTTTAAACAAAATGCGATAAAACAATTTCAAAAAGAAAGATCTTTTGCTGATGCTCAGTTGCAATTTATAAATGCCAAACAAACAGCCAATCAAACTATTGAGGAATTCACAAAAAAGTTCAATATAGAAGCACAGAAATATCTTGCTTTATCAGGACATGAACAAAAGAATGGAGCCAAAGAATTATTAGAAACTATTAAACTAACAAAATATCTTGAGGCGCTAAGACCGGACATTTCTTTCGAATTAAAAAAATATCCACCTACAAATTTCGAAGATGCGGTAAAAAAAGCTAAAAACATCGAAAGTGCATTAAACAGTAAATGTGCAGGTGAAATAAATAATTTGATAGAAACAAGTGAAAATAAATTATTTGAGGCACTTATTAGCATGTCACAAGACCAAAAATCAGAGATACAACAGCTGAAAGAACAAATAAAAAGTTTACAAATTGACAAAAACGAAAGTGAAACAAATAAAGCGGAAATAAATCATATAACACAAAATTTTTGTCACATATGCAACAAGTCCAATCACCAGACTCAAAATTGTTATTTTAATCAAAAAAGTGCGAATTTTTTTCAACCGAGGGGAGCACAAAACAATGTTAGGCCAAGATTTCACAAGAATTACTATCAAAACAACAATTATAGAAGCTTTACAAGATTTCCACAAAACTATGCACAACATTTTCAAGCACCACAAACATTCGATTTTGCTAGACCTCATAACAATCAAATTAGACTTAATGATATGCACAATCAGATGCCAAATTCTCAAAATTTGCACCAATCACCGATAGGACCTAATCAAATGTATCATGGAAATTATAATATGCAAAATATGGTTCCAATGCAAACTTTTGACCCAACACAGGGAAACAATACACAAATCGCATATACAGGGCAGCATCACAATTTCGCAGATATGCAAAATAGCCAAAATCTTTTGCCGCAAAATAATGAGAGAAACAGGGAACATCAGCCCACAATTACCTTCCCAAATGAAAACAGAAACAGAAGGGATAGGCAAAATCATAACAGGAACAGAGGACAAAGTAATTTAAACCAGTAAAGGGACTTACAAAATTGAGAGAAATACAAGCCCGTAGGTCCCGCATCATAGAAAAAAAACAGGGTTATAATATAAAACAAAAATCAAACAAGGAACTAAAAATAATTAAACAAAAACAAACAAAAAACACAGAGATAAGAAGAAATGAGAACAAAGAAAAGATGGTTAAAGAAAAATTAATTGCAAGTTGTAATTCGGGTAAAAACAATGAATTACCAATATGGAATTTAAAAATAAAGAAAGATATAATTATACCCAGCCTTATTGATAGTGGGGCGAGTATAAGTTTAATATCCTCAGGGGTCTTCGAAAAAATAAAACAGACAGATATAAAAATTAAATATTTAGCCAACGCTATAAAAATTACTACTTTATCAAATAAATCGATTCCTTTTAAACACTGTGTAAAATTTAAGTTTAGATTTAACAACACTTTCTTAAATGGCACATTTTATGTAACTAAAGAAGAATTTGATCGTAATTACAAAATTATTTTAGGATACGATTTTTTAAAAAGTAATAAAATAATTATGGATTTTGAAAATAATACTTTTAAACTCAATAACTCAATTATACAATTAAATTCAAACGAAGATCAAATTACTGAGGTAAATGAAATTAAGTCGATACAACAAAATGACGAGTTTCAAACAATACCAAAACAAATTCACTCTTATCAGTATGATAAGATTCCGAAAATTAATACACGAGTATTTGTAGAAAAAAGCATTACTTTGAGACCCAGAGAATCGAAGTTAGTGAACTTAATTTTTGACGGCAAACTAAAAAACGGACAAAATTTTTTTTTCCAACCTAAATATAACAACAGGAAATTAGCAATCCAAAATTCAGTTCATGAAAATAAGGAAAATGAAAACAATTTATTCACAATATTAGTACAAAATAAATCTAAACAATACTTGAGACTTCACAAAGATCAGGAAATGGGAAAAATTACCACTGAATTTTTTATAAAAAAACAAAATAAATCAAATACTGATAATATTTACGAAGTAAATAACTTAAATATCACACAAATTAGAGAATTAAGAAAGAAAGAACTTTCAGAGAGTGATTTTAAAGTTGATCACTTAACACCAAAGGTACAAAAGGAAGTACTGACAATTTTAATGAGACACGCTACTGCCTTCAGCAAATCATATAAAACGCTAGGAGAAACAGATGTAATAAAACCGAACTTTAAACTAATGCACGACTTTCCAATACAAACGAAACCCTTTAAGTTAGCACATGACGTAAAGAAATTCGCGGAGAAAGAAATTCAGGATTTATTGGATGCAGGTATTATAGAGCCCACAAATTCAAGTTATGCTTTCCCAGTAATTTTCGTAAAGAAAAATTCTACGTCAAAAACAAATGATAAGAATTTAATTAAATTTAGGATGGCTATGGACTTTAGAGCTCTTAACGATATATTAGAAAGTGACCCATACCCAGTACCTAATACAAAGGAAATTTTACAAAATATGGCAGGAAAAAAATTATACACTGTCTTAGATTTGCATTCTGCATTCTTTCAAATAAAATTAAATGAGCAGGACAAGCATAAGTTAGCATTTATCACTGAAGATAATCATTTTCAAATAACAAGGATGCCTTTTGGGAGAAAAATTTCAACGAATCAATTTGCTCGTTTAGTTGATATAGTTTTAGGAGACTTAAAAAAAAATACAATATTCAATACTTTATTGATGACATAATAATTGGTTCAAATGATGTACAACAAATGCACATAATACTAGAAGCAGTATTAGAACAATTAGAAAAATTTAATCTTACGATTGAACCGACTAAACTAAAATTATACATGCCGGAAATAGATTTTTTGGGATACAAAATTAGTGAAAAAGGATATGCGCCCTCACAAAAAAATATCCAGAAAATAACAAACTTCGCAGTACCCACATCTCAAAAAACAGTTAGAGCATTTATTGGATTATGCACATATTTTAAAGCAACTATACACAATTATGCGGAGATAATAGCACCACTGACGGACCTCACTAAAGCTAATACAAAATTCAAATGGAATGACAAAGCACAAGAATCATTTGAAAAAATACAAAAAATTATAATGGAACAACCTACTATTCACCCCCCAGATTTTAGTAAAGAATTTTATATAATTACAGATGGATCGAAAATCGCAACATCGGGTATATTAGCACAAAAACAAGGAGATAAAATGATCCCAATTGAATTTACGGGAAGAAAATTAAAAGACTCAGAAAAGAAATATCCAAGCATGCAGATTGAACTTTTGGCAATCTATGAAACCATAACATATTTTAGAAACATTCTATTAGGACGAAAATTTTTTCTGCTAACAGATTCAAAGGCATTAACGTACCATTTACAGTTAGAAAAGCAGCCTGAAATTGTAGCAAGATGGTTACTAAAATTACAGGATTATGATTTTGAAGTATCGCATATTGCAGGTATCCATAATCCCGCTGATTTCTGAAGTAGATCGGTAAATGCTCTATCAATAGCAGATAATTTAGACAAACATCTTTTCACGGTAAATAAAAAGCTAAATGCAGATAATATAAAAAAAGAACAATTAAATGACCCGAAATTAAAAGAAATTATTGAGGCCTTACAACAACAAAAAAATAAAGAAATATGAAAAGTATACTTTAAATAAAGACGGGATATTAATTTTGAAAAATTCACATAATTCAAATAATGCGGAATTATATATCGCACCGCAGAGCTTAAAAGAAGATATTCTAAACAGTGCACATGTCCCACATTTTGCTTTCTTAAAAACTTATGGTATTATAAAAGAAAGATTTTTCTGGTACAGAATGTATCAAGAGATAAAACAATTCTGTACGAAATGCGTAACATGCAACACATTTAAACAACATAGAACGATAAAAATTCCTTTTAAAACGATGGATAAAAATTACCTCCCAGGTCAACGTCTGGTATGCGATTTAATTGGACCTTTAATTCCATCTTTAAATAGGAATAAATTTGTACTGAGAGTCATAGACACTGCAACACGCTATTTGCAAGCTTTTCCACTAAAATCGACGGACACTAGGGTCATAATCAATGCTCTCAATGGTTACTTTAGCGCATTCGGATTAGCAAGATATTTTTCCACTGATAATGGATCTTATTTCAAATCGAAGGATTTTAAAGATTACATGAAAAATTTAAATATCGAACTAATCCCCTCATCAATTTATCACCCTCAAAGCCAATCGATTTCGGAAAGGATTAATAGGGATTTAAAAGCTTCAATAGCAGCTATGTGTAATAAAACTTATGAATGGGATACGAAACTTCAATATTTTATTTTGATGCATAACTCAACTGTACATAGAATAACAAAATTCTCTCCAAGCATGTTATTTTTTGGAAGAGAAATAAAAACGCCTTTCACAAACTTTGAAGTACATGACATGTCTTCTTATAGCAAATACGTTCAAAATAAATTAAAACATATGCACGAAATAAGAAAAGAGGTTATCAAAAATCAGGAAATAGCAGATAGGGAATTAAATAAAAATTCACAAGCAAAACACAAGGAATTACAATTAGGCGATGAAGTATACTTAAAACTGCTCATAAAACCTAAAGCGTTACATCAGAAATTTTCAGGCCCATATTATGTTGAGAGAATTTTCAGGAATGACAACTATCTCATTAAAAACAAGAATAGACCAGATTTAAAGCCTATTAGAATTCATATTTCTAAATTATTTGCGCCCAATATGGCAAGCAAAATTAAAACAAATAATCATTCGTTAGAGAATACAAGTACGTAAATAAATAATTAAATAAGAAATAAATAAATAAACAAATAAAAATAAATAAATAAAAATGTATAATTCAAATGATTCATTAAAACTGATTCACTTGTCTACTGAAACTGTCAAAGTTTTCTAAAATAAATAAAAATAAATAAATAAATAAATAAATAAATAATGATCATAATTCATTGAACATATTAGCTTAAATTATAAACTTTTACAATTAAATACTAATGACTTCTAAAAATGTTCGACTTTCATGTACAAAAAGAAATATCTCTAATACAAAACTAAACGTTAAGTTTTTTTCCTCGTGGTCTCACATGATTAATAAATATAGAATTCAAAAAAAAAAAAAAAAAAAAAAAAAAGGTAAAAATAAAACTGGATAATTCATGGCTGATTAATTTTTTTATTAATATTCAGCGTAAAAATGGATTTTAAAATACTATGAACTATAATAACAGTTAAATAAATAAATAAAACAGAATAAAATAAAATATTTATTACAACATATAGATATAAAAAAAAGGGTTATATTATAATCTCATCGGAAATATATATTTCGTACTGCCCGGGATGCAAATTTTTATTGCTGGTCGATAGTTTGCATTGTGCAAAAGATATTTTTTTCTTGAGATTATATGTAAATGAGATTGTCCACAGAAAATATATTAGTCATAAAGATTTTATATAAATAATCATATCTCATTAATTAATATAGCAATAAAATTAGATTAGAATAAAATTTGAAATACAGAAAGAAACTATTGATTACAATCTCTAACATACTCATATGTTATAAAAAAAGAAATGAATAAAATACTTAAATAAAAATAAATAAATAAAATAACTAAATAAAATAAATTTAATTAATTTTTTTCATAACTCTCATACGATGGAGAAAGTAACAATATGTATAAAAGCGGACATAACAACCAGACACAATAATCTAATAAAAATATTAATAAAGCCAGTGAGGAATAAATAAATAGACAGTCAATTAAAAAGAATTCAAGGGAGAGAACGTTTCAGTGACAAAAATTTAATATACAACATAGATAAATGTATGTAAAAAAAAAAAAAAAAAAAAAAAAAAAAAAAAAAAAAAGGGGGAAATAAGAAGTGATTTAGAACGAAGATTTTTTTTTCTCTCTCAAATATTGTTGATGAAAATAACAAAAACACTTTTTATGATTCAAAATAAAAAAAAAAGAGAGAGAGAGAGAGAGACGTTTCGGAGAGCAAATATGAGAGCAAAATTTCTCTTATTTCAGAGATTAGTAAACGTTCAAAATTTTGCTAGTTGGGGAAGTTTGTTTTTGTCCACAGGCATAAGTGTGTGCGGAAGATAGAACAGGTCAAGGAAAATACACACCCATTTCTGGAATATTATAATACAGATGTATATATATATACATCACAAAAAAAATGTTGCAAAAAATATAGCTATTGCTATAACGAATACGTTTATGTATATATTTGTATATATTTTTTCAATAACACCACATTGAAAAGATTATATTTCTCAACCATAGAATCATGTATATTGTTTTAGAATTTTGTATTCCTTTGATATATTTGTGTATATATATTTTAGTTTGTCTTGTATAGGATGTTTTTTTTCTTAATCAGAGGGGAGATAGCATGTAGTGACGAATCGTCACAACATTGCTAAATTAAATATGTACATATAAAGAATGATTAAGCACAACTAAAGCGAAAATACATAAATATTCGTATATAAAAAAAAGAAAAATGAATCATTGATTAAAGTAAAGTTTTAAATTTATTTTATTCACTAATATTCATTTTAAGTTCGTTTCATTCTTTCGAGTTGTAATAATAACTTTAAGTTTCAGGAATAGATGAAGGCTATTTTTTGTAATTAAAGCTATAAACTTTATGACTCTATAAAGTTCGGTAAGAACGAACGGTTAACAATGAACACCCAAGTAGAAATTCAATTGCTCGCCATAAAAATGTCAGATAATGACAACAGAGTAATAGCAAGGTTGTAAAAAAAACCCAGACTGTCGCCAATCTTGACATTACGTGCAGAAGCCAACAATAAGAGAATTTACAGCCGAGAAACACCCACAGGAGGAAGAATTGGATAGGAGTCCGATGATTTTCTGCAACACGTGAGAAGAAAAAAAAGGGGTTTTTTTTAGTGGCCGAAAGGGATAAACCCCTACTGGTCATCCGGCCAATAAGAAGTGCGATGCAATGATCAAAGCGATAGCAGAAGACCAATGAAAGAAAAAAAAAGGTTTTGGGGAGGAAACAAACAAACAAAAAAAAGATATGGAGTTCTCTCCGAGAAAAGAAAAAAAATTAATACAGTTCTTGGTCCCAGCTATGTAGGTAGTAAAATAGAAAAGTTTTTTAAGCGAAAATCATCTACGGAACGGGGAAGCCCATGATTTGACAAGCATCCAAGTTTCTTTGACATATGATCGAATTTGCGAAAAGAAAAATGAATGTCTGAAGATTACTGGAACTTCCAACATCAACATAATGCATTTCAGGCAATTCCAGATGGCAGTGCGTGACGATATGGCAGACTATTATTTTTTATGAACAGTTATGCTCAACATAGTGAATAATGTGCATCATTCTCATAGACTATTCTTTTTATGAATATTTGCTCAACTTAGTAAATTTCACGTGTCTCCAAAGGTGCGAGATGACAGTGCAGACTATATTTTTATACGAACAGTTACGCTCAACATAGCGAACAATGTGCAACTAATTTTCTATGAACATTTGCTCAGTTAGTAAATTTCCACGTGTCTCCAAAGGTGCGAGAAAATAGTGCAAACTATATTTTTATATGAACAGTTGTGTGCCTCCTGAGAAATTACATGACGTCCCAAAAGATGCGGCGTGAATGAGAGCCAATGGATCAGTCGCTATGGATTACTACATTGAATGGATGACAAGGCTTCATATAAAATGGTGAGCAATTTAATCCTACTCTGTGGTGTTATTACATTTCAAAATTACCTTTTTGCTCATTATATAAATATAAATAAAGAAAAAAATTCTTTAATATTAAAATCAATTTTTTTAATTTAAAATTTAGATTAAAAAAAAAAAAAAAAAAAAAAAAAAAGAGAGAGAATTATAAGGAGATCCTAGGCTATGCCTTTCGTTAGTTGTGCTGTGAGTCTTTTGTGTTTTCGTATAAGTTTATAAAAATATGTATAAAAAAAATGAAAGAAAGTAAACATGATCAAAATAATTGATAAATTAAAATAATATTATTTATAGTGCTTGTACTTACAAATTGATAATTTAGGATGATACGATGTCCAGATGTTTCTCTATGAAAATATATGCTTAAGTAATAATTCTTTTATTGTGTCATGATACATATAATTGTTGTTTGAAATAAATATTTGTGTATGTATATATGTATTCATGTTTTCTTTCATGTTTTCTCTTCCTAAATTCTTTTAGGTAAATTGCTTGTTTCAAAATCTCAAATATTAAATTTAATTTTATTTTATGGTAATCATTTTGATACTCTCCGTATCTCCTAAAATTCCTATTTTGCAAATTTAAACGTTTAAAAAGTTCGAGTCTGAGCTTTTGCGATTTTCATTGATTTAAATTATTGATAGATTTAAAGTAAACATTTTTTTTTAATAATATCCAATACAATCTTTCACAACGCGGATTGGGATATTATCTTCTTAATATTATTTCTTTAGTACTAACCACTATCTTTCGCGTACCTTGTAATGTGGTGGAATTTTCATCACCACATGCTCTTTTATATATTCCATTTGGGGTTTTTATATTTACAACTCTTACTCTATTATCATTACCAAAAAATACCTCTACACATCTCCCTAATAACCATTTAGACACTGGAAGATCATCTTCCTTTATTAGAACCATATCTCCTATTTTGAGGCTGTTTTTTTCATATCATCCACTTATGCCTTTGCTGCAATGTACTTAAATAAATATTTTTCTACTTTTTTCAGATGGTCTGAACCATTTTAGTAGTCTTTTGCCATAAGTCTATTACCTTCAATATTACTCAAGTCAAATTCAGCAATGGCATTAAGTGGGCGACCAATAAGAGAATGTCCCCGGATAAAGACCTCCAAGTCATCAATATCTGTACTCAAGGGAGTAAGCAGGCGCGAATTTAAGATGTCTTCAATTTGGACAATTATAGTTAACAGTTCTTCATAAGTTAATTTAGAGTTGCCCACAACACGTTTTAAGTGGTACTTCAAGGACTTGACTCCCGATTCCCATAAACCTCCAAAATTTGGAGCTCTAGGGGGAATAAATTCCCAAGCAATACCTTCAGATAACAAGTAATTAGTAATGTTCTGGTCTGGATTGTTTACCAATTCATGCAATCTTTTAAGCTCTACATTAGTTTTCACAAAATTGCCTGCATTATCACTGAAAAATTTTCGAGGTTTGCCTCGTCTGGCAAAAACCTTTTTAATGTGGCAATAAAAGCCTCAGACATCTAATGACTAACTAATTCCAAATGCACTGCCTTTGTTACCATACAAATAAAAATACAAACATAAACTTTATGAAAAATACCTTTACTTTGACCTTTATATCTAATCAAAAATGGACTACAGATATCAGTTCCTGTGCAATTAAAAACAAAGTCTACATTTATTCTTTCTTTAGGGAGCTCGCCCATAATTTGCTCTAACAATTTAGGTTTGGGCCTAAAGCTTGTAATATATTTATGTACAATTTTTCTGCAAATAGCCCTACCATTTAAAGGCCAAAATTCTCTTCGAATACCATAAAGTAAATTTTGTTGTCCTATATGTAGATATTTATTGTGATAAAACTCAATAATTAGTTCTGTTAATTTGTGTTTAGAGGGCAGTACAATTGGATGTTTTTGGGGCATAATTTACCATGCTATTTTGGAGACGACCTCCAACTCTGATTAAATTATTTTTATTCAAGAAAGGATTTAATGAAAGTAATCTACTATTTTTTGGTAATTCCTTATTCTTAGATAATAATGTGAATTCCGAACTGAACTCTTTTTGTTGAACAGATTTTATGATATATTGCTCGGCTTTCTTCAATTCAGCAGATGTTAACTTGTGAGGGAGTGACCTTTGTAATAAACGCACTCTAGCATTTTTGAGATCTTGACGTCAATGATTTAACATGTGTAAGCGTGAAAGCGACATCTATCCTCTCCTTTACTTTAACTTTCTAAAGAGTGTGTGGTGTGTCTAGCGGCGTTAACCAGCTAGTGGTGTCTAGCTGCAAAAACCAGCTGAGTGTGTCTGCCAGGAGTTTTACAGTGAGCCGCCAGCAGTTAGATCATTCAGAGGAGAACGATTTGGGAAATTTGCCATTGGTAAGAGATAGTAATGAATTACGTTGAATATTTCAAAGTTAATAAAGAGTATATATACAGCCACGGGCTGTCTAATAAAGTTTTATCTAGCAGTCTAGCTGAAGTTTAAGGGAGAAGTAATCCAAAGTGCCCCGATTGAGTTAGTACCGGAGCTGTGAGTATGAATTTAATCTTTTAGTATTATTATCAGTTATTAAAATTAAAGAATTGCTCCACTGCCCTTGAGCCCTAACCGCTTTATGTAAACTGGTTTTATCTTATATTCTGAGTTATGTCTGCATACAACACCCAGTACGAGCCCACGACCGTTACAAACTTACCTGAATACCTTTCTTTTGGCTTCTTGACATTCTGAATGAACCCGAAAACATAGCTAAGAATTCTTATTAATTCAGGGTGCGTAGTTATCAAGAAACGCAGAGGATTTTAATTCTTTTAGTATCAGAAATTCTTTAAAATACTGGTTGTTATATCTGAAAGAGGCTTTCTTTTTCGTTAAATGAAACAAATATTACATTATAAAAATTCTGGTAAAATGTCCTTACAAGGTCCTTACAAGGTCCTTTCAAACTACGCACCCTGTAATTTAGCATAATTATTACTCAATTGCAAAAAAAAGTCAATAAAAGATGGACCGTCTGATATTAAAAGTGAAGTCTCTGAAAAAGTCTTTGAACTGTATTCTTAAGTTCACTTATGTATAGATCCTTATCATTTTGCTCAAGTTCGACACTATTTGAAGAAGGTTCAGTTTGTTGTGTTAGGAATAGTGGACCCCTCCACCATAAGCTTCTCTGGAGAAGTTTGTCTGGATCTACACCTCGTGACTAAAGATCAGCAGGATTGTCAGGATAACTGTTATTATATGTGAGGACGGTTTCAACATCGTATAGGAAGTTTGCGTTGTTAAATCGTAATTGTAGTTTCAATCCCAAGTTCGAGTCGAATCCATGAATATTGAGAAAGGCAAAACAGAAAACAATTAACTAGAGACAAGTTTTTATTAAATTCACAGTTCCAAGAATGGTTGCCGTGCCAGATAGGGACAATCGCAAAGATAGATCCGATCGCTAGTAGTTACAGAAAAGGAGTGGTCACAAATACATTTTTCACATCGTCAAGTGTTGGCGCGATACATGTACATAAAAATAGCCAAAAACAACTGATACGCACAAATGACGATGAGAGAAGGCACGTGATGAGTTTCCGTTACATAGACATTCAATGATAGAAATCAAAGTGCATAATTTGAAATAATTAACGCCAAATGATAAAAGATAGCATATGGCCCGGAAAACCACCAGGATTAAATTCTTTACATATGGTTAACAAGAGTCTCACGGTCTCAGGAAGGAAATGAATTCTAATAAAATAAAATAAAATAAAAGACAAACATAATACATCTGTTTCTTAAGCGAGTATCGTTAAGCTATTTATAAATACAGGCTAGAAATAACTCTTTAAAAGGTTGCTGCTATGGGAAAATACATACCATTACATGAACAAACGGATATTTGTTGTGGCTTTAAAAAAGGAATTAGAGATAAGTGAAGTCATATTTTAAAGGAAAAATGGCCGGTAGTAACTGTATAGAATTAAGGGGATTAAAAATCTAGCTTAATAAATAAAGTTACAAATTAAGGAAATATTGTAATTTTAACTAAGGGGGGGGGGAACCATTATTAAATAATATGTAAAGGGAAACGCCTTTACAGCATCATCGATTGCTTGAGCAGATTTTTTTTT